>PVLC010015010.1:0-38267 GCA_004027655.1 Graphiurus murinus
AAAATAATGTTTGGCAGACCTTCCACCTCTCCTCCCAAAGTTGCATGATATGTCTAAGGTTAAAATGTCTAACCACGCCCTTCTCAAGTCCTTACAGGTGTAGGGTGTTGACAGCCCCCTCCCTTCCAGAAATGGGACAGTCCCTTTCCTTCAGGTAACAGGGCTCCACCAATCCCCGTGCCTTCTCTGTTTTACCTTTACTGCATGTGTGAAAAGTTTCCCCACCTCTGTACACCTCTATATAAGGCTGAAGGAACCCAGGTTCTGGATTCCGCTGCCATGACACCTCTATACTTAGGCAGGCCATGACACCTCTATACTTAGGCGGAATCCTAATCCAGGTTAGACTTAACCCTGACTTGGATTAGTAATAAAATCTCCTTCTTGTTTATTTTACAGTGCTCTGTGTGACGTGTACGTTCTTTGGTGGGGCACCCTGGATTTGTGCATAACACAGGCTCTGCAGAAAGCAAGGGAGACCATCCATCAGACTGTAAGAGACTCCTGTCTCTTCACCCCTGGAGAACCAGTGCACCCCTTCCATCCTGGAGACTTGATATGGGTAAAAGACACTGTCCTAAACTTTGGAATCAACCTAAAAAGGACCTTATCCCTGGTGGTGATAAAGGTCACTGGAATCTCATCTTGAACTCACCACACCCAGCTAAAAAAGTCTCCAACAGAGGATGGCAGATGGAAAACAACTCAGACTTCAGATCCACTAAAGATAAGACTCAAATGGGAGGCCTGATTTTGTGTGTTACAAATGTTACAGAAATGTATAGGCCTTCACAAAAGTAGGTGTGGAAACTTAGTTCTAGAGATCTGGCTGCCCGAAGGACCTGCCGATTCATTTGGAAGCAGCCCATCAGGCCCTATGCCAAGCTGTGGAGACTTAGATTTCAAAAGGGGTCTCCAGCATACTCAGTATTATGCCTGTGTCATTTTCTTAATTTTTTTTGAATATAAATATACTCATTTTACCTTTGTTACTAAATTACAGATAGAATTCTAGATTAGGAGTTATCTCTCAGCACCTTGAAGAAATTACTTCTATGGTTCGTTTCTTTATTTCATAGCTTGAGTTGGATTACTTTGCTTCCTCATATGTCTGAATGTCTTTTTTTTTAATGTTGTTGCCAGACATTATAATATATACATTTCTGTTAGGTATCTAGGAGCACAGATTATTTCAATACAAGCATAGAGATGATATGAAACTTAATTTCAATCCTTTAAGATCTAACTTATTCTCAGTTTATCATGCTACTCCAACAAATCCCTAAGGGTTTTATCAGAGGTATCTTAGTGGCTCTAAATGCCAATTTCCCTCAGTTCAGAGAGTTCGTTAAAATTACTCTCAGTCTCTCATCTCTTTCCTGTCAAATTAAGCATAGGTCCCTAAAGAAATAGTCCCAGATGGACTTTGTATCTCTCTTGGATCTTGGCTCACAATATTTTCCTGTCTTGACAATTCCCTGATCTCTCTCTCTCTCTCTCTCTCTCTCTCTCTCTCTCTCTCTCTCTCTCTCTCCCTCTCTCTCTCTCCTCACGTGCCTATGCGAGACACACACACACACACACACAAATATCACAGTCACACAGAATCAATCAGTGATTCTAGTTCTGGGTGGACGGGTTGATACGGATCGGATCATTTATTCATCTTTGCTGGAGATCACTTTATTCATTCTTTTTAACTTCTCTAAGTCAGAAAGGTTGAAAATGGAATTTCAAGTGGTTATGATTAGTGGGAATCTTGACCTACTTCAGTTTCTTAGAAGATATTGCTAGCTTGTTACCATGCAGCTGAAAATAAAATTGAAAGCCAGGGGGAAAGACTGAAGCAAAGAACTTCCACCAGAGTGGGGCTCAAAACATACATATATAGGAACAAGAAAATAATATCTGTAGAATTAAAAACAGAACCTGGATGGCAAATGGAGAAGAGGCATATGTACTGGCATACTTTTATCCTGCTGGTGGGTTAGATATTATTTTATTTAACACCACAAATGATCTAAAGTCCAATACATAATAAATACATTTGTCAATTTACTGAAGTCGTCTTTAATTTCTCTCAGCAAAGTTTTCAGTGTTGAATATAGCAGTCTTCGCTAAATCTAGTCTTATTTGTGTGTGTGTGTGTGTGTGTGGTACTGGAGATTGAACACGGAAGAAATCCATCTCTGAACTATACACCCAGTGCTCTTTTTATTTTTGTTATGAAACAGGGTCTTTTCAGGTTTCTGAAAGTCTCACTGAATTGCTGAGGCTGGCCTTCAACCTGCAATCCTCATAACTCAGCCTCACAAATACTGGGATTACAAGTGTGCACCACTATACCTGGCTTATTCTTACTTTCTACCATACTTTAAGATGCTATTGAACATACTGGTTTTATAAATTTTATTTGTAATTTATTTATTTTTGGTAGGATAAAGAAGTATATGATGACTGTATCTGTACACAGATAGTTATTAAGTCTTCTTGAAGAGTGATCTATTTATCTGAAATGTCTTTCTTTAATTTCAAAAATAGTTTTAGAATAAATATCATATTTCTTATGTTAATAATCCATGTTGACTTTATTCTAGTTAGTGTTTGAGTGATATTTTATTATTCTGTTTTCCACCTATCTGAACACTTGTAGTTAGACTATATCTATTGTAACCAGAATAGAGGTGTTTA
Source organism: Graphiurus murinus (assembly GCA_004027655.1). Taxonomy (NCBI): domain Eukaryota; kingdom Metazoa; phylum Chordata; class Mammalia; order Rodentia; family Gliridae; genus Graphiurus; species Graphiurus murinus. The sequence goes on from PVLC010015010.1 coordinate 2,692, forward strand.
TATATGTGTGTATTTAGCTTCATAATTTCTGTCTTTTGTTAAAGTGTTAAATTGATAGAGTTAGGACCAATCCAACAAATCTCAGGTTTTTAAATAATATTTTTTGTTCCATTTTTCTTAAATTCTTTGCATTAATTATTTTTCTTTTTCACATTAGGTATGCCATTGCTGTTTTTAAACTGTGCTTTTTGGTAGGTACTCCTTGTGATATGCATTCTTAATTCATTAAGAACCATTTTGAATATAAGACCCTAAATCAGTGAAATTCCATTCACTTGCCCACCTACTCTTTTTTCTATTGTCATTTATTTTAGTTCTACATACATTATGAATCACATAATACATTCATTATTGTTGCTTGTAAAAATCAGGAGTCATTTTAAACATCATTTTAGTGACATATTTATCTTCTGAGTGCTCATCACTCCTTCCTGAGGATATACACTTCCATCTTTGATAATTTTCTTTCAGCTTGAAAAACTTCCTTTAGAATTTTCCTTTAGAATTTCTCATAGTTTGAGTTTGCTGACAACAAATTCTCTCAGCTTTTGTTTGAAAATGTCTCCTTTTTGTCTTTATTTTTGAATGATACTTTCACTAGGTATAGAAATCTACTTGACAGCTATTTCTTTCTTTTTCACTCATCACTTTAAAGATGGCATTTCATTATCTCCTGACTTGCATTGTTTTTGATGAGATGTCAACCATCATTTTTGTTGTTGTTGTTCCCCTGTATGTAAAATGTATTTCATCTAGTCTGTTTTCTATGATTTTTTCCTTTAAATTCAGTTCAGTAATTTGACTATAATGTGTTTCAATATAGTTTAATTTGTACTTACCTTGCATAAATATCCTGAGCATTTTAAATAATTGTATTAAACATTAAAATTTTTTTCTTTCTCTTTGGGGACTCTGGTTTACAAATGCTATATTGTTTTACGTGCCCCTTACAAGTTGCTCTTATATTTTTGTTTAAGGAATTTAAATCTATGTGCTTCAATTTGAATAATTTCTATAAATCTATTCATTGATTGTTTCTCCTATTGTCTGCAATTTACTACTAAGACTTATGTTAACATTCTTAATTTCAGATTTTTAAAAAATCTGTTCTGCAGCGTCAATTTTCTCTTTAGAGATTCCATTTCCTCATTGAGATTTCTCAATGGGACATCTTTCTCATTTCATTTATCTTATGTTCTAATTTCTTTATTATATTGATAACTACACTTTCAAAGTCCATAACTTACTAACAATAAATTCTAACTCATTTGCATGGTTGCTTCTGTATTTTTGCTTTCTCCTTTCCATTTCTTATCATTTTTGACAGCATAAGGGCTGCATATTTAAGAGTGAGGGAACTGAGAATATAAATAATTTTACCCATAGAACATATATACCTTTCTCTGTCAGACAGCTCTGGTAAAGAAATGAGTATTTTGACCCAAAAGAAATTTAGGTGGGATTGATCTGCATTGCAGCTTGAATTTCAGTTTACCTCTGATTCCAAGTGTCTTAAAATGAGATCTATCTTAGCCTGGTGTGGTGGCACATGCTTGTAATCCCAGCATTTGGGAGGTTGAGACCAGAGGATCCGGGTTTGCAGCCAGCCTCAGCCACCTAGTGAGGCACTCCGCAACTTAGTGAGACCCTGTTTCAAAATAAAGAATAAAAAATAGGGCTGGGGGTGTAGCTTGGAGGTAGAATGCCCCTGAGTTCAATCTCCACTTCCGCAAAAAAAAAAAAGAAAAAAAAAATGAGATCTATCTTGAATGATTACAGGTTCCTCTAGAGGAAATTTGAGATTGAAGCACTATAAGAGTGTGAAGATTTTTCTTTGCCCAACCCATTGCCACACTAGACTATCATGCTAAGTGAGATAAGCCAGTCTCAGAAAGTGAAGGGCCATGTGCGTTTCTCTCATATGTAGAAGCTAGAGAGATATTGAGAAACAAAATGGACTTCAGATAAATGAGAGATACTAGAATACTGGAAGGGGATGGTGAGATGAAAAGAGTGACTTAATGAAGGAAACAGTTCAAATAATGCTTTGCTTATACAGGGAGTTATCAATACCAATTTCAATATTATGTCCTGGGAGAGAAGAGAGCAGGGTGGGATCTGGAGGAAAACACACCAAATGCTATGTGCATGTATGTTTCTATTACTTGGAACCTTGATATGATGTATGATCAAAATGCATCAAAATAATAAAAACCCCATTAAGTTTAAACTACCTAGCCAAAAGAATAAACTCTGTGTTGAAAATATTACAAATTTCAATTTCAATTCAACATGGCAATTTTCTCAGAGCTCAAACTCTTAACTGTACCATTTTGTAGTATTACATGATCACTTAACCCAATGATTTTCTGGGAATTATTTTTCAGTCTTCTCCATCCTCTGGAAATAGTTTAACATAGTGCTCGAAATATCATTCTATTTCATATCTCATTTTCTTTTCATGTACTTTGTAGCCATACCAAGCATGATTTCCATTCCTCATTTGCAGAACATTTATTTTTCCTTTAGAATTTAGTTCAACCATCACATCCTTCAGAAACTTTTTTTTAATACCTCATACATATATCTACCTTAATTAGTTACCTAATACCTTGCATGTATATATACAGCTTAACGTTTAATCAGTTCTATGTAATACACTTATACATGTGCATCCTACCTATCAGTCCACAGGCTACTGGAGAATAGGAACCAGAGCTTATTTATTTCTTCATATACAATGCCTAATGGTGTTTGACATATTATAGCCATTGAATATGCATTTACTATCTATTCCAATCCCTATTTCTAAAATAAATTTACAGTAGTGGTTTCAAAGAAGCCTCCATGGTGGTGTTTGGCTTATCTTGTTTCAAAAGTTAAAACTTAGTAGGTCTCAAAATAAATGTTGTCATACATTTTGGAAGATCACCTTTGCTACAGTTAAAATAACAAGAAATGTAGTTATTTCAAACTATAAAATTATTCATTTTAATTTTTATCTGTTTTAATAGTTAAAAGCAAAATTCAAATCTCCCATTTCAAATTAAACTACTATTCACTTTTAAGTAATAATACCTTTATGTGCCTGACACTTCAGGTGGAATGATTAAATTACGTACCTGTAGAAAGATCTCAGAAATTAATGACAGCTATTACAAACCTACTATGTTCCTAGGTACTTAAAAAAAGTACTATATTTAAAAATTAAGACATTGATTTCAATTCATTGTTTCTCTTGCATATGACATTCTTCTTTTCCTTTTGATTCACATATGAGCTGAGTTTTCATTTCCTTAACTGCTTTTCATAGAATAGATCCCATGGAACATTGTGCTATTCAGCTTTGTTATGTAGTAACTTTAAGCATAATGTGGAAGTACAGTTCTATTTCTCTTGATCAAATGGAAGAATTTGTGAAAGGACTTCTTCCTTAAAAAAATAGAGTTGACTGTAGACTGTACACAGATTAAGTCAAACCACGAAGTACTTAAAGCTTCTATTTTTATTCTTTGCATAATATACAGGATGTCTTGCTATACTGCATGTGTTAAATATATTTGGCTCTACTGATTTTTTTTTTTTTTAGATAGGGTTTTGTTATGTTTCCCTCTTTAGCCTTGAATTTGTGATCCTCCTGCCTCAGCCTTCCAAATAGCTGGGATTATAGGTGTACACCACTACAATGCAACCCGCCCCTGCACTGATGTGTGTGTGTGTGTGTGTGTGTGTGTGTGTGTGTGTGTGTGTGTGCGCGCGCTACTAGGGGTTTGAATCCAAGGGCATTCTACCTTAATCTACTCTCCAAGTCCTTTTAAAATTTTTTGTTTGTTTTGAAGCAGAATCTAGTCACATTGCTGAGAGTCTCACTAAGTTACCAAAGCTGGTCCCAAACTGTGATCCTTCTGTCATGGCCTCTCAAGTACTGGGATTACAGGTGTACACCACCATGTCCAGCTCATTGCACTGATTTTTGAGGTTAAAGTTCTCATTTGACTCCAGAAAAGTTTATACTTGCAACCCTCCTCAACTCTTTCTGCACTGTAGGATGTATATAACACCCAAACTGTAAAGTGCTGAGAGTGCTGATCTTAAGAGAGAAGAAAGAGAAGAGTTAGTTTTGATATAATGGAATTGGTAGTTCAGTGAGTGACTCCTATGCTTAAAATAAATTTCCACTCTATTTATTACTAATCTAGATATGTTGCTTTTCAGATTATTAACAAAGAAAAGCATAGTCAGAAAGCATGATTATTGTCTTCCTAGAGTTGCCAGATGTGCCAGAACAAGATATATGGAACATTAATGCAACAAGCATTTTCTTTTTTTTTAGTTCTTTTTCTTTTATTCTTTATTTTTTATTTTATTTTTTATAATAACTGGTGCATTGTAATCATATATCTTTGTTAGGTACAAGCTGATAAAGGCATATATTCACACATTTATCATTTAACCCCTTCCCCAATTTCCACTCCACTCCTTGCCCTCCCTCCTTCTCAAGTTCAGTTTAGTGATTGACCTTGATATATTTGTGAAAGTACATCATGTGCATTAGGGTGTCCCTCCCCATCCATGTCCATCCCCCTCAGTTAGGTCAACTTCTTTGCTCATCTAGCGTTTCTCCTTTTTCATCTGGAGACACTCTTATGCTTCATCTTCCCCCTAGCATCTGCATATCAGGGAGAACATATGCTTTTTAACTCTTTGTAATTGACTAATCTCACTTAACATAATGTTTTCCAGTTGCATCCATTTCCCTGTAAAGAACATGATTTTGTTCTTCTTTATGGCTGAGTAAAATTCCATTGTGTACATATCCCATACTTTTGTAATCCATTCATCTGTCAATGGACATCTTGGCTGTTTCCATAGTTGGGCAATTGTGATTTGTGCAGCTATAAACATAGATACACATTTGTCGGTCTGATAGTTTGGTTTCCATTCTTTTGGGTAGATACTCAGAAGTGGTATTGCTGGATCATTTGGTAGGTTCATTCCTATTCATCTGAGGATCCTCCATACTATTTTCCAAAATGGTTCCACTAATTTTCAATCCCACCAACAACGTATTAGAGTTCCCACTTCTTCACACCACCACCAGCATTTGTTGTTTTTTATGATTTCATTGTTTTTTATGACTACCATTCTGATTGGAGTTAGGTGAAATCTCAAGGTAGTTTTGATTTGCATCTCTCTGATTGCTAATGATGTAGAACATTTCCTCATACATTTATTGGCCATTTGTATTTCTTGTTTTGTGAAGTGTCTATGTAGATCCTTTGCCCGTTTTTTAATTGGGTTATTTGTTTTCTTAGCTGTGATTTTCTTGAGTTCTCTGTATATCCTAGATCTTAGACCTCTATCAGAAGGGTAGCTGGCAAAAATTTTCTCCTATTCTGTGGGCTCTCTGTTGAGGTTTTTGATAGTTTCCTCTGCTGCACAGAGGTCTTCAGTTTAATGCAATCCCATGTATTGATCTTCCTTTGAGTTGCTTGTGATTTTGGGGTCTTGTTGAGAAAGTTTTTACCTGTGCCTATGTTGAAGTGTTGGGCCTATGACTTCTTCAAGTAGCTGCAAGGTCTCTGGCCTAACTTCTAGGTCTTTGATTTACCTTGAGTTGACTCTTGTGCAGGGTGAGAAAATGGAGTTTATTTTCATTTTCCTGCATATGGTTAGCCAGTTTTGCCAACACCATTTGTTAAAGAGGCCATCTTTTTTCCAGTGTATAGTTTTGGCTCCTTTGTCAAAAATCAATTGACTGTAAGCATGTGAGTCTGTTTCTGAGTCTTCTAATCTGCTCCATTGATCTATGTGTCTGTTTTTGTGCCAATACCATTACTGTGGCTAGTAGAGTTTGAAGTCAGGTATTGTGATATCTCCTGCATGGTTCTTGTTGCTAAGGACTAATTTGGCTATCCTGGGCTTTTTGTTGTTTCAAATGGATTTAAGGACTGATTTTGCTGTGTCTGTGAGGAGTGACCTTGGTAATTTCATGGGTATTGCATTGAATCTGTAGATCATTTGAGGAGGATGGCCATTTGGATATTTATTCTGCCTATTCTAGAGCATGGAAGATCTTTCCATCATGTAAGGTCTTTATCAATTTCTTTTTTCAACTTTGTGTAGTTTTCCTTATAGAGGTCTTTTACCTCTTTGGTTAGGTTTACCCCTAAGTATTTTTATACTTATTTATTTTTATTTTTTGGGTGCTATTGTGAGTGGAATTGTTTTCAGAATTTCTTTTTCAGTGGATAAATGGTTGGCATACAGAAAAGCTTCTGATTTTTTAAGATTGATTTTGTATCCAGACACTTTGCTGAATTCGTTGATCAATTCTATAAGTTTTTTGGTTGACTTTGTTGGGTCTTCTAAGTATAGTATCTTGTCATCTGCAAAAAGGGATAATTTTAGTTCTTCTTTCCCTATTTTTACCCTTTTGATTTCCTTCTCTTGCCTTATTGCTCTGGCTAGAGTCTTAAGTACTATATTGAACAGAAGAGGTGATAATGGACATTCTTGTCTTGTTCCTGTTTTTAGTGGGAACTCTTCCAGGTTTTATCCATTTAATATGATGTTGACCGTGGGCCTATTGTATATTGCTTCTATGATGTTGAGGTACATTCCTTCTATTCTGATTCTCTGATGTGCTTTTAGCAGGAATGGGTGTTGGATCTTGGATCTTGGCAAATGCTTTTTCAGCATCAACTGAGATGATCATGTGATTTTTGTCTTTGATTCTGTTTATATGATGAATTACATGGATTGTTTTCCGTATGTTGAACCAGACTTGCATCCCTGGGATGAACCCGAATTAGTCATGGTATATAATTTTCTTGATGTGGTTTTGAATGCGCATTGCTAGTATTTTGTTTAGCAGTTTTACATCTAAGTTCATCAATGATATGGGTCTGTAGTTTTCTTTTCTTGAGCTGTCTTTATTTGACTTTGGTATTAATGTGATGTTGGCTTCATAGAATGTGTTTCGGAGGGTCCCGTTTCATTCTGTTTCATGGAATAGTTTAAGGAGTATTGGGATTAGCTCTTCTATAAATGTTTTATAGAATTCACTTGGAAAACAGTCTGACCCTGGGCTTTTGTTTGGTGGTAGACACTTTATTGCTGTTTCTATCTCCTTGATTGCTATTGGTCGGTTTAAGTTTTCTATATCTTCTTAACTCAATTTAGGGAGGTTATATGTATCTAGAAATCTCTCAATTTCTTCTAGATTTTCCATTTTATTGGAGTATAGTTTTTCAAAGTAGTTTCTGATGATCCTCTGTATTTCCATACTGTCAGTGGTAATATCACATTTTTCATCTCTTATTTTGGTATTTTGGCTTGATTCTCTCTTTCTTTTGGTTAGGTTGGCCAATGGTTTATCTATCTTGTTTATTTTTTCAAGAAACCAGCTTTTGGTTTTGTTGATTTTCTTTTATTCTGTACTTCATTAATTTTTGCTCTGATTTTCATGATTTCCTGTCTTCTACTAGCTTTGAGGTTGGATTGTTCATGTTTTTCAAGTTCTTTGAGCTGTGTCATTAGGTTATTTATTTGGTGATTTTCTGGTCTTCTTATGTGGGAACTCAGTGCTATAAATTTTCCTCTTAGTACTGCTTTCAAAGAGTCACAGAGGTTTTGATAGGTTGTGTCTCTGTTTTCATTGGTTTCTAGGAATTTTTTAATTTCTCCCCTTACTTCTTCTATGACCCAATCCTCATTCAGCAATGTGGTATTCAGTTTCCATGTGTTTACATGGTTATTCTGGGTCTTCTTAGAGTTAATTTTTAGTTTCACCCCATTGTGGTCTAAAAGATGCAGGGAATTATGTTGCATTTTTTGAATTTGCCAGTGCTCACTTTGTGGCCCAGAATGTGGTCTATTTTGGAGAAGGTTCCATGTGCATCTGAAAAAAATGTGAATTTAGCTATAGTTGGGTGAAAGAGTCTATATGTGTCTAATAGTTCCATTTGGTTTATGGTATTGTTTAGGTCTAAGGCATGTCTACTGACCTTTTGTTTAGAAGATCAGGCTAGTGATGTGAGTATTGAAGTCTCCCAGTATTAGTGTATTGGGATATATATGTGTGTTTATATCATACAGAGTTTGTTTTATGAAAGTGGCTGCACCTATATTTGGGGCATAGATGTGGGTAATTGTTATTTCCCCCTGCTGGATTGTTCCTTTCACTAGTAAAAAAAAATGACCTGCTTTGTCTCTTCTGATAAGCTTAGACTTGAAGTCTAATTTATGTGATACCATGGTTGCTACTCCTGCTTGTCTTCAAGTTCCATTGGCATGGATTAACTTACTCCAGCCCTTCACCTTTAATTAGTGGGAGTCTTTGCTTGTAAGGTGTGTTTCTTGCAGGCAGCATATAGATGGATTCTGGGTTTTGATCCATTTTGCCACATTGTGCCTTTTTATTGGGAAGTTGAGACCATTTATATTCAGTTTGATTATTGAGAGATGATTTTTGATTCCTAACATTTTGAATTTTGACTTCTATTTTTGGTGGTATTTATTCTTCTTTGCTTAGTTGTTTGCTTCCTGGAAATTATTGTTTCTCTGGTTCTGACATTTACTTGTTAGTTCTTCTTTGTAGTCAATCTCTTTGAGTATTTTCTCTAGTACTATTTGGAAGACATACATTCTCTCAATTTCTGTTTGTCATGGAAGATTTTTATATTCCCGTCAATTTTAAGAGAGAGTTTTGCTGGGTATGAGAATCTTGGCTGCAAGTTATTTTCTTTCAGAGTTTGGAATATGTTACTCCAGCCCCTTCTGGCTTTCATGACTTGATTTGGGAGGTCTGGAGTGATCCTAATTGATTTGCCTCTAAATATCACTTGGCCTTTTACTTTTTCTGCCTTTAGAATTCTCTCCTTAGCCTCTACATTAGTCAACTTGATTATTGTGTGGTGTGGTGAACCTCTTCTTTGGTCTTGTCTTGAGGGAGTTATATATGTTTCCTGTACCTGTGTGTCAACTTCTCTTTCTATGTTTGGAAAATTCTCTGATATTACTTCTTGGAAGAGATGGTTTATTCCATAAGTTTCAACTACTAATCCCTCCTCTATGCCTATTATTCTTAGGTAGCTCTTTTGAAATTGGCCCAGATCTCATCCATGTCCAATTCATAATGTCGATTTTTTTTTCTGTACTATGGAGTCATTTTTGGAATGGTCATCTTCTATCGTCCCCCATGCTGGACCCTCAACCTTGAGGCTCCAATGGAGATGATAACCAAATGTTGTTGGTTCAAGCTTCTCTCTCTCTCTCTCTCTCTGGGACCGAGGACATTACCCAAGCAGTAACAGTAACAGTAACAGTAACAGTAATCGTTCTCTTAACCCTGGCAGTAACTGTCTCTCTAGCCACAATCGTCTTTTTCACCCCACTCTCGTTCTCCGTAGCCATTCCTCGCACTAGTAGTCGTTCATCCAACAATAACCCCAACAACAATAACCACCAACAATCAACCCTTTCTCCCAAAACCTCTCTCTACCTCTGGAGGTGGAGGCTCTTAAAGCCACACAGGGCTTGGGCCAGGAGGTGTCTGCATACAGCCCTCACCTGGGCCGGCCACGAGCTGGGCATGCTGGTGCATGCACTCTAGCATGGGGCAGCCCTAGGATGTTACCACCTGCGGCCGCTCCTGGCACTCTGCCAGGCGCCATCTAGAAGCGGGGTCTCTCCGGACCAGCCGGGCTAAGACCCCAACAATATTCTATTTTACATGTGGTCTAATCTACTGTTTATAGTTTGTATTGATGCCTTCACTTCAGTTACTGCATCTTTCACTTCCTTTTCAGGTCATCAGTTTCTTTGTTTATTTGTTCCTTTATTTCTTACCAACTCTCCCTACATTCTTTCCTAAAATCCTGTATTGTTTCTAGTACTACTGATTTGAATTGCTCTTCTGGTAATCTCTGCCCTTCTGGGTTGGTAAGTTCTTTTATTGAGGGATTGTTGTGGCTCATTGTTTCTTTGCTATTTTTCCTCCCCATGGTTCCCCTGTTCTTAAATTTATATCTTTGCTGCTCTTGCAAATTTTCTCATCCAATCTCTGCAGTGGGGGTTTAGAGGTGTCTGCTGGTATATACAGGGACAGGTTGTGTTCCATGGTAAAGGTTGGGTAAGAAGTTACAGTGATGAATGCAAGAATAGGGTAATGTAGAGCATATGGTCCAGTGGAATAAGAGGTTGAGTGTGTTGAGGTGATATATTGTAGAGATTAGAGATAGTGGAAATGTCTGGGGATTCTGGTAGTCAATGTACAGTTTTAAGTGTGGTAGCATGAGATGGTCTTGATATGAGACAGGGAAAAAAGGAAAAAGAAAAGAGAAAAACAAAAACAAAAACCTTGCTAATTTGTAAGTACCGAGCTTAAATTTTCAAGTGTGTCTCTGGCATTCTTATTTGCTCTATCAGTGCAGGCAGGGGGTTCTGCTGATGCCTTTCCTGCTGCAAGCTTTTGCCTCTGCACTCTCCACAGAGCCTGTCTGCATCTTTCTCTCTGCCTTTGCTGGTGGCAGAAGTGCAACTATATGCCAGGTATTTTCTAGGGTGCCTGGAAGTTCCTTATGCCCTGTGTGCACTGGAACCCTCCCACATTTCTGCTCTATTCAATCGCTTGAAGGGTGGGTGACTGAGTCTGCACTTTGTGTAGGGACCTCTGCACCCCAGGGTGCAATTTAACTTACAGATCCCTGTTGCTCTGGTTCCAGTGGGAGAAATGATCTGGGGTGTCCCAAGAGTTCTTGATCACTGTTGATCCTGCTGGGATATGCTGCCTGATTAGAATGTGGAATTCTGTAGTCACTGACTCCACTTCTGGTTGTTAGGTGCACAGGAAGTCATTAGAGGTCTTGGTGCTAATAGATGCTGTTCCTGGAGACTGCCAAGATGGCGGCTGGTAAGATGGCAGCTGCCGGTTTGCAGTGTATGCCACTGCAGCATGCGAGTGCGTGCACACACCAGCTCCTTTTTTCTCCCTGGGTTCTGTTCAGCTGTTTTTGTTGGCTTATTCACTTTTTTTTTTTTTTTGCTGCTTTGCTTTCCTTTCCTTCCATCAAGAAGCTGTGTTTGCGGCAGTTGTGATTCAAGCTCTGCTGTGCAGTTGATCGGTGCTCTGGCTCTGACACAAGAGGTGAGCTGGGGTGGTCCCTCGGGGGCTTATGCTGGTCATATTGCTGGTTCCGGTCGCTGTGGAAGGTGTGGGGATCCACCTCCTGGTTAGGATGTGAAGTTCTGGAGTCACTTACTCCACACCTGGTTGCTGGGTATGCAGCTGGGAGGCCGGCTTAAAGGCCACCATGGCCGAGACTCTGCAGCTTGGGGCCGCTGCTATGTGGTTGGGCTTTCTGAGGTCTCTCCCTGGGGGGCTTTCTGGGGTCTCTTTAGTTGTAGTACAAATTTCACTTGTTTTATTCATTTTTTTTGTAGCTTTTTTTCTTCCGTGAAGAAGCTGCTTTTATGGCAGATTTGATTTGAGCTCACAGTACCTGAGGAGAGGTGTTTCACTCTGACGGCATCTTGGGCTCCTCCCTCCAACAAGCATTTTCTTGAATGAAGGCGATATTTTCGCCTGTACAGGAGGAGATATTTTTCAAGTATCTTGGACAATACTGTCACTGTTCTTCATAAGAGAGGATGCAGTGTTTTATGTTAAGGCAACATTTCATCTCCCCAAAGCAAACGGTGCCTCAATAAGATTCAGTCTTGTGACTTACTTTAATGTCACAGGAAAGGACTTTGCTGAGCCATATCCCCAGCCACTCAGCATCTTCCACTCTCCAGGGGCCACAGGAACACCTATTCTAATTGCTTATCATTGAGTTTGAGCCTGGAAATCATCTCTCCTCTCACACCATACCTAAAATCAGTGTATTATAATTGACTCTTTTTCCTTACTTTTATCCTTTTTAGATCGAATGTGGGTCAAAGCTATTTGTCTTCTCATTTGCTACCAATCACAATTACTTATACTCCTTTGGTTTTCACTAAGACAGTAATTGAAAAAAAAAAAAGACAGTAAAGGTGGGATCCTTTCTCCCCCCAAATTTAAACTTATATCTCTATCTATCTATATGAAGAGTATATATAAAGGATAAAGGATAATAAAATTTTATGGCTATATATGAAAATGTATTTATATGCATGTATGCATGCCTATGTTTATATATTTATTCACTAATAAAATTATTTAAAAATTACTACTTTTGTAGTGATAAAATTTGAGCTTTAAAATGAATCTGCTAAAAATATTATCTTGCCATTCACAGTAGCACATACCTTTAATCCCAGTACTTGTGAGGCTAAGGCAAGAGGATCTCAGGTTTGAGGCCAGTGCATCATAACTTAGCAAGACTCTGTTTCAAAATAGAAAAAATAATAATAATAAAGAATGGTTGGGGATATAACTTAGTGATAGAACACCTCGGTTTAATCTCCAGTATCATACCCATACACGCTCATACACTCATGCCCATGCACAAAATATCTGTTATTTTATAAGCCATGTGAATTTCTGCAGCTCAATTAACCTCTATGAGGCACAATTTTTCATATGAAAAATGATAATCCTAATACCTGCTTTTTAGGGTTGTAGTAAGGATCCACTGATCCAACGTATAAAATATTCACTTAAATTTCTAGAACATGGTAGAATCCCAGTCATGGTTGTAGTTACTAACATTTAATCTTTTATTTCTACTACTTTGTAATCACTAGACAAAGTGCTCAGAAATATAGAATCAAATAAAAATAATCCGTCTTATAAGAACCTTAAAGACTACTGAGCAAGAATGATAACAGCACCAACGACTAATACATAGTATGAACAGTGCTAATAAAAACATTGAACAGGCCTCGTGTGATGGCACGTGCCTGTAATCCCAGTACTTGGGAGGCTGAAAGAGGAGGATCACAGGTTCAAGACCAACCTCAGCAACTTAGTGAGACCCTGTTTCAAAATAAAATATAAAATAGAGCTGGGGGGGGTGGTATAGCTCAGAGGAAGAATACCCCTGGATTCAATTCCAATTAGCAAAGCGCGCGCGCGCACGCGCGCACACACACACACACAGAACAGATAAGCTAGATATACCTTCAAGTCAAGCAGAGCAAAGCAAGAACCTAATAGGCAATGGTTGGTAATACCACTTACATATTCACTGACATAACTGAAACTAGTTGCCATGAGGACATTATCCTGGCTATTAATTATTTTTAATTTGTTGGCACACACATGTGTGTGAGTATGTGTGTGTGTGTGTGTGTGTGTGTGTGTGTGTGTATGTGTGTGTGTGTGTGTGTGTGTATGGGGATTGAACTCGGAGGTATTCTACCTCCAAACTACATCTTCAGCCCTTTTTTATTTTTGAAACAGGGCCTCTAAGTTTCTGAGGTTGAGCACAAACCTGAGATCCTCCTGTCTCAGCCTCCCAAGTACTAGGATTACATGTGTGTGCCATCACACCTGGCTACATTTGTTGGCTTTTTAAAATTGTTTAACTTAGTTGTTTGTGTATCTTATTAGGGTCTATACATGTTAATAAATCTAAGTACAAAAATTTGTTCTGTTTTTATATTTGAATATCAAAAAATAGAGGGCACCATTGAATTCAGAAATGGTGCCTAACTCTAGAATTATAAGGAAGGCTTATACCAACAAAGGATCTCTTAGTATAGCAACAAGTGTTGGGGCACACTTTTTTGTATGAATTTTTATAAACTGAATTTTAATCAACTTCATAAAAATGAATTTTAGATTTTGGAGATCATCAGTATTCTTCTATAAGTCCTATAATATTGAGGCAATTTCCCCAAATTTAAAGCTTTAACACTTATGTTAATATTAAAGGAGGTTCCATAAGATATAGTGAAGACATTTTCAGAGAATTTTAAACTTCTAAGGAATGAATGTGTCTGAATCACAATAAAATAAAGAGCCCAAGAGGTTGTTGGGAGTCTGGGTCAGCAACTGGAATTAGAAAGTAGAAACAGCATAGTTATTTATCTCCTCCATTATAATGATGTGGATGGAAGAGCTTAAAATATGGAGTTCCTCAATAATCATTCTTCTGTGCTTTTAGAGAGAGAAAGAGAAGATAGTACGAGAACATGAGCCTCTAGTTAATACAAAGTGAAGAAAAGCTGGGTGTGGTGGCGCACGCTTTGTAATCCCAGTACTTGGGAGACTAAGACCAGAGAATCCGGGTTTGTGGCCAGCCTCAGCTACTTAGTGAGGGCCTTCGCAATTTAGTGAGACCCTGTTTCAAAGTAAAGAATAAAAAATAGGGTTGGGGGTGTAGCTCGGAGGTAGAATGCCCCTGGGTTCAATCCCCAGTTCCACAAAAAAAAAAAAAAAAAAAAGTGAAGAAAAATTTGATATTGTTAGTAAGAACAAATGAGACTAGCTTGGCATGAATAGAAAATAAAATACAGATGAACGTAAAGTTAAAAATAATGACGAACCAAAGAACACACAAAGAATTCAAGCACTAATAAGAAATAGGAGTACTTTGAAATAACAAATTGGAGATTGAAGAAAACAGAATACAATGTGTGAAATAGAGAAATGTTGACATTAACCAGATCTTTTTAAAGAAAAAAACAAATATGATATGAAACATTCTTATTATAGCTTTTTCCCTTGTTTTTCTCCCTTAGATTGTAGATAAGAAAAAAAGAAGCCCACATATTCTGCTCTTCATTTGCTTATCATATTTCATAGCTAATAAAATGGGGAGAGAACAATCACCTAAGGTAGGGAGCTGAGTCAGGACTTTGATGTACCTGAATCCATTTCAACACTGTGCTCTCTGAATCTAAATTTTGTCTTTGTACAAATTTTGAGGAAGTGTAGTGAATTATACTTATAGCTTAAAAATGTTCCCTATCTAAAATGTTCTTACTATAACCTCCTCCTTAATCTGTTTTGCCCTAAACATTCATCTCACTTTGCTAGTTTCTACTGATGCTGGAGTTCACTTAAGGTTCAATTTTAGGAAGCTGGATTTTTAATAAGATTCCTTCAAATAGTTTCCATATTTAGCCAGTCTTGGCAGTTCTTAACAGTCCATGGAAGAGCAAATAGGGAGTTTATGGGGGGAAAAAAAGTAGCTTATTTAATTTCTAGATGAAACAAAATTTGGATCTTTGACTTTTAAGATGTAAATGTAATGTTGGCAATCTAAATTTATCAGTAGTCTAACATGACACTGTACAAAAAGGGCTTCTTTATTCTACTGATGATGGTAATGTTTCTTAAGGTTCCGGGAATGGCCCTTTCCCTCTAAGCATTTTCAGCTTGACAGCTCTTTTCTGAAGTATATTAATTCAGGTTCTATGCTGCTACTACATATTGATATATATACATGAAAGATGTCAAATATGGAAGAATTCATTTCTGACTCTATTTTAGAAAGACAAACAAATCTGGGTTTAGTTTTTAAAACTATGTAAAGCTTGGCTGTTTCTATTGTACATTTGTAATGTCATCCTCATTTTTCCCTAATGAATACTTAAAATTGAGAATTCATTGTTCTTTTCATTGCTCCTGAGGCTCAGTGAGGTAGTCAGCGCTGAGCCCTGAAATGCCTTATGGTGTGCAGAGAAAGGTGGGCAGGAGGAGGAAGGATGGCAGGAAGTGTTTTATGATTTATGCAGTTTTTATGAAAAAAATGTTCTCTTTACTGACTGCGTAGTGATACTATTATTATCAGTTGGTGGGCCTGAGGCATGGGCCACACATATCATCTGCCTAAAAATAAATCTACAGCCTGTCTGAGTGTCATTATGGTGTTTGTTTCATAACAACTGCCTATGAATTTTTATTAAAATTCAAGTGGGCTGGGACTCAGAGCCAACAATGGAGCCCGTATGCACTAATAGGGCACAGTCTGTCTTTGGGGAGGCTCTGGCAGGATCAGAAGAGGGTGTGTCAAAAAACAGTGCCCTACAAAGAGTCTGAAGCTGGGAGACTATGAAAGAACCAAAATGAAACCATTGGAATGTATTTCATCCAAACAAGATATGTGGTATTTAGTTCAGTCAGAAAATGAGAGGGAATAGACCCTGAGCTAAACAACCTGATTTGCGAGTCATGCCACAACTCACTTTGCAGACTGACCTAAGAGAGTGAATGCTGGTAAATGTGCAGGGGTGCTCCTCATGAAGACTTCTTGACATCGAAGTATTTTTGGTAGATACATTATAAAAACATAAAAAATGTACCTCCTGTTTAAATAGTGGTATATGGGTCTTTGTGGTAAGTTAAATGCCCACTGTTTTTACAACCATTTACTTATTTATTTATTGGTGACACTGGGGATTCAAACCAGGGGCATTTAACATCTGGCCTACACCCAAGGCCTATTTTGTTATTTTTAAACAAGGTCTTGCTAAATTACTGCACACTAGATTTGAACCTGAAATTCTCCTGTCTCATCCTCCCAAATACTGGGATTACAGGAGTGCACCACTATGCCCAGCTACAACTATATATATTTATCTGAGCTAAAATACTCCTATAACAATGAAAGGTGATTAAGCTGTGGTGTGCATGTTTGAGGATATAGGATGTCATTACTAAAAAGATACATAAAGAAGAAGGGGGCCCGCAGATATCATAATGGAGTTCAGCATCCCCAGAGCCTTTTCTGGAAATAACACCTGCCCCAACTTTTGTTCATCCTCTAGCCCTCTTCCTTGGGCCTGTCCAGCTATGTGAGTCTAAAACCACTTTTAATTTCAGACAATAAAAATAATGTTATTTAACAGTGAAGCAGGAAGTTTGCTTTCATTATGCAATGTTAAAATAATCATGATAACTGGGCATGGTGGTGCACTCCTGTAATCCCCCATACTTGGGAGGCAGAGACAGGAGGATTACAGGTTTGCAGCCAGCCTCAGCTACCTAGTGAGGCCTTCTGCAACTTAATGAGATCCTGTTTCAAAATAAAGAATAAAAGTAGGGCTAGGGGTGTAGCTCAGTCAGAGATAGAATGCCCCTGAGTTCAATCCCCAGTATCACAAAAATAATTAATTAAAATGATATACCTGTGGATAAAACAATTTAAGTTTATTAAGGAATTTGTGAAATAAATTCCAAAAGAAATTTAAATTTCTTTATTTAAAAATTTTTAAATGAATAAATTTTTGTGCAGGAAAAATGCTGGTCATCATAGTTTTCTATCTCACACAGAGGTTGGTAGCATAGACGAAGAAATAAACAGTAGTGTGCATTTAAAGCAACAGATAGGCAAACCATCCTTAAGATGTTATATAGTTGATGAGGAAGGGATGCTAACTTTTCTAAATTAACATAAGTGAAACATTACTTACTTTGGATGAGAGAGAAAGCCATGGAGAAAGTAGTTATATCTTTTCTTTTTTCTCTTGCATTTAGAAGAAATTGTATATTGGGAAAAGAGCAGTGATAATTTCAATGTTATTTCCTGAGAGGGAAAAAATGGTGTAAATACAATGATATACTAAATGAATACTGGAGCATAAAAAAGTCTCAGCAATATGCTTTTGTTATTTAATATCCATAAGTATTTTTAAAAAGACCTAAGAGTCAAGGGAATAACATTAATCTAAAGGGAAGGGGGTTGAATTTCCAATATACTGTCAAAATGTATCTTTTTCTTCCATATTATTTGTACCATTATTCACAATAGTCAAGATATAGAATCAACAAATGTCCATCAACAGATGAATGGATTTTTAAAATACAATATGCAAACACAATGGAATACCATTCAGCCTTTAAAAGGGGAAATCCTGTCATTTGCACCTTGAAAAAACATGATGACATTGTGTTAACTGAAATAAGCCACACACAGAAAGACAAGTACTTCAGGACCTCACATGTGTAATCTTAAAAAAAAATGAATTCATAGATACCAATCCTAGGTATCTTTCCAAATGGAGTGAGATCAGAATATTATAGTAATACACACATATGTATGTTTATAGCAGCACAATTCACAATAGCAAAATTACAGAATCAACCCAGGTATCCACCAAAAAATAAATGGATTATAAAATTATGGGAAACATGCAGGAAAATGGATGGACCTGGAGAACATTATTTGAAGTGAGATTAGCCAGTCACAGAAAGTGAAGGGTCATATGTTTTCTCTCATATGCAGAAGCCAGGGAGTAACAGGGATACTAATTAATACTATCTAAAGAGAGACTCTAGATAATAGAAGAGGTGGTCTAGGGGACAGGGAATTATGAAGGAAACACTTCCATCAACATCATGTACACGTGTGAGGATACCACTGCAGAAGAGAGGAGTGGGGAGGGAGCCAGGGGAAAATTTATGAAGTGCTGTGTGCATATATGTCATTATCACTGTGAACAACATTATGATGTGAGACTATAATGCACCATTTCCATATCTTCTGTGGGGAAATATTTATTTGAATACATTATCTATTTTAAATTAGGTTATTTGTTTTTCTATTGTTGAGTTATAGACATTCTTTGTATATTCTGAGTACCAATCACTTATCAGATACACAATTTTCAGGAATTCTCCTACTTGTCCTCCTGCACTTTAAAACTTTATATGTATGTGTGTATATATATATATATGTAGTATGTATATGTAGTATATATATGTTATATATGCATAGTCATAAACATATAAACATGATACAACAATATGCCACATAACAACATTTAGGTCAACAGACTGCATTTTCAACAGCCATTCATAAGATTATAATGGAGCTGAAAACTTCCTATTATCTAGTTTTTACTGTACTTGTCCTATGTTTAAAATTCATGAAAACAAATTGTGTTTCCATTGTGTTAAAGTTGCCTACAGTGTTCAGTAACATGCTGCACAAGTTTATAGCCTAGAATTAAGAGACTATACCATATAGCCTAGGTCTATAATAAGCTCTACCATCTAGGCTTATGTAAGTACATGCTGTGAGGTTCACAATGATGAAATTGTCCAATAGTACATGTCTCAGAATACATCCCTGTCTCTAAGTAACACATAAGTGTGTTTATAACATATATGCATTTTAATAATTGTAACATCTATAAAATGTGCATGTAATATATGTAACATGTATGAGTATGTCTATGTAAAGATGTGTATATTTCAATTTTCATATGCATGGCATTATTATCGCTATATCACTTTTCTTGGTTTCACTCAACATTCTGTATATTGATATATCTCCTGATTGATAACCTGGTCTATTCCCCTCTCTAGTTCATTCATTGCAAATGTAACTATATTCTACTGCATGAATAAACCATGGTTTAATCATTATACTTTTCTCCTCCTTTGCTCTGTCTTCCAGTTGAATGTATTTAAGAGAAGATTAGATATCCTTGGAAACATTGGCTGCTCTCCCCTTCTTAATGACCATTAGAAAATTTGCCTTTACATATTGTCAGGCAAAAATTCCCCCCAAAATACAAGACATTATAATGTCCAAACACTATTGCTCTGTACCAATAGTCCACTATAAACAAGTCTTTAGTTGTAATTTATACATTAATGCTTCAACCTGTGGACTTTATTATCATTCTGTAAGTTAAGATATAATCATTGTGATTAAGTTTAGTGATCACATATATTTCTGAAGTTAAGAAGAGTAGGATGTGGAAGGATATTCAGAAATTAAAAACTGCCTGGGAATAATTTGTAAAGTTAAAGCAATTTACAAGTATATGGTTAAGAGTCAACAGAAAAAAAAAAAATCTCTGCAAAGTTTACCTTGGGAAATAAAGGTTGTTGAGGACATTGAGGAATGATGATGAATACCGCAAGGTGTCAAGGACCTTGACAGCTCTCTCTGCGAGATGCTGATTTAAAAGGGGGCACCGCTACCTCCATCAGACATTCTGTGTCAGAAATTTGCTATACATACTTCAAAGGGAGGCAGGCCTTCTGCTCACAGAGAATGCCCTGATTCTGAAGAGGCAACACTTTTGGCCTAGAAAAGTGGAGGAATAAGAGAGTTCCAGGGAGAGATTTTCAGGTTTTGTTATTTTTTAAAAACGATTTTTCTATTGCCTCTATTTCTCCAATCTTTATGAGGTTTGGTTATATTTGTTTTCAAGAGAGTGGTGTTTTTTTCTATGAGTGATTTTATTCACATCATTTAGCATGAAACTATTATATAACTACCTGTGTTTAAGAAAATGGCTATTTGTTTACTCTGAAATAATGATTTTTTTTTTTAATTCTCTGGCTTCTTTTTATTTCAGTTTTTAGTTACTCTTAAAAATTATGTTTAAAATTTTTTTCTTTCCTCCTCAAAAATATTCAATGATTTCGTTTATTTCTATAACATAGTACAGCATTAAAAGATTGTCCTATGTAGTCAGGTGTGGAAATGTGCTTCCAAATACTCAGATTGGAAAGAAATGGGTTGATGGATCAAAATAAAATGAGTATATGGCGATTTATTATAATAGTTTCCTACTTTTCAAAAATAGGGCTGAAGTTTTCTATTAAGAAAATGTAAGCTGGGCGTGGTGGTACATGCTTGTAATCCCAGCATTTGGGAGGCTGAGACAAGGATCTTTGGCTTGAGTCCAATATCTAGTGAGGCACTCTGCAACTTAGTGAGACCCTGTTTCAAAATAAAGAATAAAAAAAAAAAATAGGGCTGGGGATATAAGCTCTGCAAAAAAAAAAAAAAAAAAAAAAAAAAAAAAAAAAAAAAAAAAAAAAAAAAAAAAAAAAAAAAAAAAAAGGAAAAGAAAAAGAAACTGTAAATATAAATGAGTTGATTCTAGTATATCTTGCTTTAACTTGAATAAACTTTTTTAAACTTCGCCAAGACAGATAATAAATGTGGGGGAGATAGACCAAAACCAGTATTAGACATTTAGAAATTCATAGTTTATAAAGCTGTGCACAATGGTGCATACCTGTAATCCCAGGACTTGAGAAGCTTAGACAGACAGGAGGATCACAGGTTTGAGGCTAGCCTCAGTAATTTAGCAAGATCCTGTCTCAAGGAAAAAAAAAAAAAAAAAAAAAAAAAAAAAAAAAAAAAAAAAAAAAAAAAAAAAAGGCTGGGGCTATAGCTCAGAGAAGAATGCCCCTTGGGTCAATCCTTAGTACTACAAAACAAAAGACAAAACAAAACAAACAAACAAACAAAGGTATTCTTAACTTCATAAAAATTTATGTAAGAAGCATTAAAAGTAACTTTCACAATACAAAAAGTGTGCATATTTTTATGTGTGTGTGTAAGCACCTCTGTTCTATTTCACTTTTTATGATTAATTTTCTAGATATTGGACTCAAGCCAAATTAACCATACCTTGTTTAATACCATAAAAGTGTACTTTCTGTGCCTGGTGTGGTGGCACACATCTGCCATCCCAGAGACTTTGGAAGCTGAGACAGGAATATCACAAGCTAAAGGACAACCTAAAAAGCTTAGTGAGACCCTCCCTGTCTCAAAATAAAATAGAAAAATGGCTGGGGTGTAACTCAGTGGTAGAATGCCCCTGAGTTCAATCCCCAGTACCACAAAAACAGGGAAAATTGCATTGTTCAAATGTTTAATGGTATAGATCCATTATTCTAGAATATACATAATATTTTCACGCCCCCCCCCAAATCCTCTGAACTCTGCCTGTTCATCCTGTCTCAACCCCCAGCCTCTGGCAACTACCTATCTTTCTACTGTCCCCGTAGTCTTACCTTTCCTAGGATGGTTTTAGCCAGCTTCTTCATTGTGTTGACCAAAATACCTGACAAGAGCAACTTAGAGGAAAACAGGGTTGATTTGGGCTCAAGGTTTCAGGAGTTTAGTCCATAGTCATCTGGCTCCAAGGCAGAAGCCATGGACCCAAGACTTGGAAGAGGAAAGGCACTCAAGGTTGTCAGAAGCAGAGAGAGCAAGAGGAGGGGACTAGAGACATACAAAGGCCTCAAGTCCATGCCCCCCAGTGGGAAACTTCTGCCATGCCCCATCTGCTTCCTTGGAGAACATGTTTTCAACACATGAGCTACAGGAGAACATTCTAAACCTAAATCATAACAGATATCATATAGTTGGAATCTTACAGTGTATAGCTTTTTCAGATTGGCTTCTTTAGCTTACCAATAAGTATTTAAATTTCTTTGATACCTAGTTGCTTTGCATTGCTATATAGTATTCCAATGTCTGGATGTAACTTTTTAATCCATTCACTCACTGATTCACTCACTGAAATACATCTTGATTACTTCTAACTTTTGGCATTTTTTTTTTTTTTTGATACTGGGGATTGAACCCAGGGGCATTCTACCTCTATTTTTTTATCCTTTATTTTTGAAACTGAGTCTCACTAAGTTTTGAAGAGCCTCACTAAGTAGCTGAGGCTGGCCACGAACCCAAATCCTCCGGTCTCAGCCTCCCAAGTACTGGGATTACAAGCATGCACCACCATGCCCGGCTTTTGTTTTGGCAATTTTGAATAAAGCTGTTGTAAATATCTGTGAACACAAGTTTTTAATTCTTTTGAATATATACCAAGAAGTACAATTGTTAGATCATATGAGAAAAATATGCTTAGTTTTTTAAGAAGCTTGCAAACTCTTCTGAAATACTTTTATAATTTTACATCCCCAACAGTAGTAGATGAAAGTTTTTGTTGCTTTACATCCTCACCAGCATTTGGTATTGTCAGTGTTTTGGATTTTAGCCACTCTCAGAGGTCTGTGCTGGTTTGCTGAATGTGGTTTTGATTTACATTCCCCTGATGAAATATGATGTGGCCCATCTTTTCATATCCTATTTTGCCATCTGGATGTCTTCTTTGGTTAAGGGTGTGTTAGGATGTTTTGCCTATTTTTAAACCAAATTTGTTGCTTATTTTTTAGTTTTAAAAGTTCTTTATATTTTGGGTGATAGTCTTTTATCAGATTTGTTTTCTGCAAATATTTTATCCCAGTTAGTAGCTTGTCTTCTCGTTTTCATGACATTGTCTTCTACATGACAGAAATTCTTGGTTTTAATGAACTCCAGCTTATCAATTATTTCCTTCAGAGATCTTACCTTTGGTGTTGTATCTGAAATCATCACCATATTCAAGGATGTCTAGGTTTTATTCTACATCATCTTTATAGAAAGATGGAAACCTACTTTCCATGTAGGTTTATAATCCATTTGGAGGCGGTTTTTTTTTAAGTCTATATCAAAAATTTTTTTTCATGTGGATGTCCGGTTGCTTCATCAGCATTTGTTCAAAAGACCATCTTGGCTTCCTTTATATTGTCCTACTCCCTTGTCAAAGATCACTTGACTATGTGTTTGTGGACCTATTTCTGGGTTCTCAATTCTGTCTTATTAACCTATCTGCCTTTTTGTATTTTCATTTCTGAGTTATATATTTTTTTCAGGCAAAGGGCTATAAATTTCCTTTTGCTTATGGTCTCCAATCTGTTTTGCATACAAGAATAAACAGTAGTGACTCAAATGTTCTTTTTGAAATATTAACACACTTTAGTTAAACGTATTAGTAGGGTTCAGTGTGATATTTCCATGCATGCATACAAAGTGTACTGATCAAATCCATTCATGCTTTTTCAGTCCCCTTACTACTCCTCTTCTCTGTAACTTTTCTACTTCCTAGTAATCATTTACTTTCATGTGGAAGTTTTTAGCTTCCATATATGAGAGATAACATGTAGTATTTGTCTTTCTATATCTATCTATTTCACTTAACATAATATCCTCCAGTTCCTTCCATTTTGCTGCAAATGACAAGATCCCATACTTCTTCATGACTGAATAATACTCCATTGTGTATACATAAACACCAAATTTTCTTAATCCATCCATCTGTTGATGGGCACTTAGGTCCATTCCATATCTCAGCTTTGTGAATTATGTTGCAATAAACATGGACATGTAGGTATTTCTTAGGTATGCTGATTTCATTTCCTCTGTATATATACCCAGGGATGGAACGGCTTGATCATATATAGTAAATCTATTTTTAGGTTTTTGAGGAACCTGCATACTATTCTTCACAATGGCTGAACAATTTGCATTCTCATCAATAGTATATAAGATATTTTTTTCCTCACGTCATTGCCAGGATTTTAAATTTCATTATTATTCTGATAGTATCCATTCTACTTGGATGGGATGGTATCTCATTGTATTTTTTATTTGCATTTCTCTATTAGATATTGATACTAAGCTTTTTCATGTTTTTTTAGGGTTGAAACTCAAAACAAGTAATTCAGTTAAACAGTGGGCAAATATTCAGAGTACATACTTCTTGAATATTCTTTACTTCCCAATATGCTGCTACTTGCATTACACATAAAAAGGATTTCAAGAAGAAATCCTTTTCTGTATCTCTATTTAAAAAATGACCAAGTTTTAATTAGATAGGAAGGATAAGTTCTAGTGATCTACTTCATAACATGGTGACAATGGTTAATAATAATGCATTGTATATTCTAAAACTGGTAAAAGTCTATTTTAAATGTTCGCACCACAAAATAAAGTTAAGTGTGAGATGACAAATATGTTCATTAGCCTTATGTGGTCATTATAGAATTTGTACAGGTATCACAGTAGCGATTTGTACTCCAAAATATGTACAATTAATTATTTGTCAATTAAAACACATTTCCTGATAGGAACGTAGACTGCAAAGAAGAAATGTATGTGTATGATGTAAAAATGAGATATGTTTAGTTTTTGTCTTTCATATCATACTTTTATGATACTTAGATAATATAACTTCAACTTGTTTTTTAGATTTATATTTAATTATGTTTCTTAAAAATACCTAAACAACATATTAGGAAAAGAATATTTACATATGTAATTAAATGCCAAAATGATGTGTGTAATAAATATATATATGAATATATATATATATATATTTCTCTTTGGGGAGCAGAGTTTGTCATAAGATCATATAAGTGTTTGGTTCTTTGTAGTTTCCGATTATCCTGTAGAGTAATAGTTAAAAAAAAAAAAAAAAAAAGATACTAAAAATTTCTCTGCTCTGGCTCTGCTGAAATGAGACCAACCCCACCCACCCACCCCCCAAAATTTAGCAAGCATGTCAGATTTTTATTGTTCTCTTGGCCAGGAGTAAAGAGTGGAAAGTTTTCTCTATCTTTCAAATTCAGTTCATGCATTATTAGAATCTGCAAATAGCCATAAAGTAATGGAGGCAGTAATAACAAATCACAAACCAGAGATACGCATAGCAACTTATACAAATATCTTACACCAAGTTATTTTCTAATATAAATACCTTTTATTTGATCTGATTATTTTTTATTATTTCTGTTGAAAGCTTGTGTGTGTGTGTGTGTGTGTGTGTGTGTGTGTGTGTGTGTGTGTGTTATGGATAGCATGTGAATTATGTGCTTTCACTGAATTTGAGGATTTAGCTAACTAGACTAAATGAACTTCTTAAAAGAATGAGCTTACTTCGTTGAGTCTGTTGTTAAGGGTAAGTCTGATGCTATTGATATTGAAGATTTCTCTCCAAACAAGTCATAGCACGTTGGATGCACCACAGAGCTATGCTTTTGAAACATATTGTAAGGAGCTGAGGTATTCTTCTGTTTCAAGTGATGAGCTAACTACATGTTAGTTTCAGAGGGGTTCTGTGAACATTCCATCTTTCTCTTGGCTCACTCGATTCTGTAGGTGGGGATATATGGAACAGATGTTTGACCAAAAATGCCTGTGCAGAGTTCCTACCATTAAAATAACCTCCACTGGTTTAACCTGTGAGTTGAATCATGCATTCCAGAAACAACAAGACACTAAGAAAAATATAACCATTTTCCCTACATTGCTTCTACTAGTTTATTGTTAGGTGAATTTGTGAATAATATTTTTCCCTTTAGAAATGGAATAGAATAAACAGAACTTTTTGCACCTGGGAATGAATTTTCTTTGAATGCATTTAAAATGTCCTGCATGCCTTCCAAGCTTAATATATTTGCTTTCCAGCTTTCCTTTGGCAGAAGATGTACATTTGATGTGCATTTGCTTGTCCAATTTATCCAGTAATTCATTAATTGATAACTCAATTTTCTGATCAATCACAATTTATGGAAAAACTCTCATGAAGCAGGTCTGCGATACAGAGTTATGGTATCCAAGGGAAAAAAAAAATCCTTGTACATGTGCTTAGTTTCCTACCACTTAGAGATGCAGGGAGGAACAGAGAAAAAGTGTTTTCAAACATCGCATCCTTCATTCGGTGCGACAATGACAGGATGGTAAATAATCTACTTTGGTCCACACATGTGATTCATATGCAGAGTATTTGCTTGGTCCCAAATTCATAAAGAGATAGGTTTCATGTGATTAAAATGTTCAAAGGTGTCTCTTTTAGCCTTACAATTTATTTGTCTGATCTATATTCTTTGTGCAATAAGCTGATAAATATTCCAGCCAGGTTTTTTTTATTAATTCTTTTTTGCTTTTCTTTTGTAGCTTTTGACTGACATCTATTCACTTCAAGGGTGATTTTCCTGTTGGCAAGAGGCAGAAGAGACACACCAAGCATCACCTTCAGGAACAAGCAATTTAAGTACTATAATGAGATGGGTCTTTTCAGAGTCTATAATTGGTGACAAGGTATGGCAGCTTCATATCAGACAAAGATGTACAACACAGAGCTTATTAATGAGGATGGAGCGTCATCCTCAAGAAAGCTTCCTGTGACTATGAGACAGGAGAATATAACAGATAGTGTAGGTTGTTACTAAGTCCAATATCTCCAATTTGCATCATAAAACCTTGATGTAAGCCAATTCAAGCTAATCCAGGATGGGAGAGTTTTCCCCTTTAGAATTCACTAGGGTAGCCAGCAATCCATCACGTTGGATCTCAGCCCTCACAGACAACAGCAATAATCATCCAAACTTGCAGATATGCTCAATTTAATTGGGTTAGTTTAGTAACCTTCCTTGTATTAGAGCCAACTTGCAAAGAGATGTAATATTTTCACAGTTATGAAGACATAGCAGCTAGCCATAGTAAGATTTGATTGTGGATCAAGAAATCAGATTTTCATCAAGTTTAGAACTCTTCGTGGAAATATATATGGAATAAATAATAAAGCAAAATGATTAACAAGGAGACCTACAAAGATATTGGCAAGGCAAAAGAAAACTGCCTCACTGACAATACAATGCTGAATTCTGTTACTTTGCTTAGCTTACTCTCATCTAAAAAAAAAAAAAAAAAAAAAAAAAAAAAAAAAAAAAAAAAAAAAAAAAAAAAAAAAAAAAAAAAAAAAAAAAAAAAAAAAGACAAAAAACAAAGGGAAAAGCTGCATTGATTTTCAGTAAAACCAAAAATTTTAAAAGTGGATTTTGATATATTGTTTCAATATTTAAAGACTTTATAAATGATAACATATATATATAATTTTCTAAGAGTGGTAACTGCCTTCTTATTACACTATTAGATATTGAAATGTAAATACATTTAATGCAATCAAAGATATTTAAATCAAATACAATTTTAAAATCAAATACAATTTTAAGAGAAGTCAAAGAGATACCCAGGTGTTGGGTTCTTGGTGCTTTGTTTTTTACTGAGAAATTATACTTTTTTTCTTTTGTGAACAATTAAGCAGATAGAAAACAAATACCTCTTCTTAAGTATAACGCTGGGACCAATTTTTAATGAGAGTTCAGTGACCACGATGCTGAAGGATGAAACACTGTACAATCCCCTCACCATCTGCAGCATATTAACAGATTCCTTGATGAACTGTTTAGATTGTAATTACAAAGAAAATAAAGTTAAAATAAAGCAGAACAAAAGGTAAAGCATTGTGTAGCTTGAAAGATTTCCTTCCTGGGTATCAAGTGTTCATTTCAGACAAAGCTGCCTTCATTGGCATGCATTGCTTAAGGGGAATCTTTCTGTTTATAATAATGGGCCCTTAATGCTATGAAGTTGTAGGGTTCTCCCTCAGATTGTCACTTTATGGTAATGTTTCTAGGGAGTTCATGAATTTTCCATGTAATTGGAATATTTCTTGAAGACCAAATTTGGCCTTGTTTGATTGTAAGCTGAAAATCATAGTCCAATAAAACTTTTAGAAGCACTTAAATTTATAATTGTACATTGATGAAATGTCCAGGACCACAGTTTAAATTAGCAACTGCATGCATGTTATCACTAATGCATCACATATGCCAAGTTACAAAGAAACTGAAAGTGTTTCTTTCTGGACATCCTGAACTAAGGAGGAAGGGTTCCAGGTGTCAGAGATGGGCTCTTTGACCAGGGGACCAGTCAATGATAATAAATTAGAATGGCAGAGGATAGAAAGGTCTACCTTGAGTCACCTCCTCTAACCAAATTTTGTCCTTACCCTCATAGCTATGTGTTTTGCTTCTAACTGATATATTGATCAAATACCTAGTATAAGTTTAATTCCTACCCAATCCAACATTTACAAAGAAAGTAAGGGGAATGGGATGAGAGTGGAGAAGAGGATTTGTTCAATTCATTAAGACTATCCAACATCTTAGGAGATGCATTTACTGCAGGTACTATAGAATATAGTTTGACAGAGAAATTTCTATGCACTTGTGGATTAAATTTATATTTCATATGCCTATGGCAATTCTTTCCCACTTTCCTCTCTGGATAGATGAATAAATAATTGGAAAGATGTAAGTTTAAATCTTCAGGTTGTCCTTGTTTTGCCTATGCATCTCAGAAACAACTACCTTCAACCAAAACTTGTAGAGCATATTGAGTGGAGTGAGCTCTGGCATTGGACAGTCCTGAGGACGGAGCATAGGGAAGCCACACAGCAGAGTCACTTCTTAGTATTGGGACCTTATGTAATCTCTTGCCTGACTAGCTTCACATTCCTCTTTTATAAGCAAAAGTAATGATATCCACTTTGTAGAACTGGGTAAATGGTTAGAAATTATCTACTTTAAGCGTTTGTCTTGAGGACAAGCATATAATAGATACACAGATATTGCTTTCATTATTTCTGTTTTTATATGAAGCAGAAGGTCTCTTGGGATAGAATACTTGCCTGGGTGAGGACAGAGCTCAGAGCTGTTTGTTGGAACATTTTATGAATGGCTATTTTTTCTTGCAATTAGTTTCTTTTATGATAAATCATATGACTGTCTCTTCTCCAAGTGACTCATTCACCTCTTCCCTAGACACCTGCTTGTAACCTTGCAGCTTTTTCACTTTGATTTAGTGATCCGTAATAAAAATAAGATGAGAAACTGTCTGCCACTTCCAAGTGTAGTGGCTTAGTCCTCACAGTTGTTTGTGAAGTTACTTACTTTTCTTTCATTTTATGCATTTGAACATTTGGAAGTAAGAATGTTTTGTTATTCAAACTACTTTTTTTCTTATCTTAAGATTTAAAAGAAATAAAAATTTTAATTTATTTTCTTTTTAATAAACCTAAAAAAATCTACTGATCAAGGACAATTGTAGATGTAGTTTTCCCAGCAGTTTTAACAGTTAAAGCTATTTCAGTAATGGAGAAGCATAAAACAAATCATGAGACTTGATCATAAGAAGAAAATCTTCTAAAAAAGAGTCTAGTACAAAGCAAAAGAAATAGCTAGGAAACTAACCATGGGTGCCAAAATTATTTTAATTTATATGAAAATCTCTTGTAACAAATACCTTGTATAATGACAGAAGGCATATTTTATACTGCTATTGTTTTCTGACAGGTATCATTTTTCTAGGGCAAATGTTTGAATATTGTAGTCACTTTTAGAAAGAAACACCTTCTAATACTTTCTGAAATTTGAAACTGATGACCACAGTTCATCAGGTATTGGGCTGAACTAAAACTGCTTTCACAATTATTGGTGATTTTTCATCCCCTCTGTCCCTCTAGGCAAGTATTGTTGCATAAAACACAATAGAACACTATCACTGGCTGATAATAATTTTGAAATTGGATTTATTAAAATCTACCTATCAAAGAAGCTAGTACTTGGTCAATTTTCAAGATAAAAAGAGTTCTAAATATATATCAAACCTTTAAATCTTAATTCTTGGCAATTTTTCTTCTTTCAGTGAACTTCTTTTCTGAGTCATTCTCTAATTTTTGTATTTGTACTCGTGAAGAAATAATTTAGCTTCTTTATCCTCTGGTTTTGTATAACTCAATCTTGTTATTCCTGGTCTTTTGTTTCCAGCAACCTGGAGAACACCATTTTTTATTCTTATAGATAGATGATTGAAAAATATAATAAGTTGCTCACTGTACCTCTCAGTTTACTCCTTCTTTGAGACATTGGTTGCTCCCCCCCTGGGCATTTTCTCTTATAAGTAAAAATTAATGTAGATGGCGATGCTGTGCCCTGTTATTCTTTTAAAGGGTTGAAACATTGCTGACCAGGGAAGAGGTGGCAGGTACATTCCAGCAAAGAAAGAGTAGCTGACAGCTCTTTGGTGGCAGTAGCAAGCAAATGTGTTGTCTCGATTTGTAAAGGGTTTTAATGTCATCAATAGTAATTCAGCAAAGAGAGAGTTGTAAAATGCAGCTCAAAATGTAGCAAATTGCATCATTGTTAGTGCTTTAGAATTTTAAAATATCTGCAGCAGATGGTAGAGCGCTAGGAGCAATGACTTGCTTTAGTATCTAGGAAAAGTTTATGTCATCATAAACCCTAGCATTGATCGTGGCTTCTTAGGCCTGCTGGAAAAAAATGTTATTTATTTTCCTTTGAATAATGGTTCGCTTTTGAAACTATTTAATAGAGCAACAAGAAATCAGATTTTCTTAGAGAAATGTCTCACTTTCCAAAGTTATAAGAAAATATGATATAGTATCCTTAAAAATGGAGAAATGTTTTGAAACAACTTAATAGAGGTTCTTTTCTCTTGAGAAGAGTTTTCTTTAATATTGTCAGACGTGGTTTTAAATATCCTGAAAAAAGAAAATTATTTTCACTTAAAAATAATTTCTAGCAATTTACAGACCCATCAAACATCAGTTTCTGGGAGCTTCTTTAAAGGTTAGCTGTTCTTATCCCATTATATCTGAATTAAGCCACCAGAGATCTCTTATTCACCTTCAATTTATTTTTGTTTTGCATTTTTCAAATGCACTAGAGTATACTACTACTCCTAATTAATAATAATAATAGTAATAGTAATAATAATAATAATAATAATAATAATAATAATAATAAATGAAGTGCAGTTTGTGGCCAGTACAAAAATTTTCTAAACTGAAATTGATAATTTTACAATAATCCTAGATATCAGTCTCCTGAAATCTTGAAGACATTGAGCAATGTGTTATCTTATTTTTGCAAATCATTCAAAAACAAAGATTAAAAACTAGGATAAATGGTATTATGCTTAATTATTCATTTTTATTTTGGTACTGGGGGCATTCTATTTCCCCCCAAAGTATCAAATATGACAAAAAATATTTCAAAATAGGAAATATTTCACTGCCACATATTGTGTACCAAAAAGCTTTGGTTCCATATCATGCTAGCTACTGGGATAGCCATTTTAGCCGGTCTACCTGGGTTGAAATCTCAGTGTTGCCACTTGGTGCAATGTGATTTATGCAGGTTAACCTAACTTCTCTGTGTCTTGGTTTTCTCATCTGTAAGATAGAACTAAGGTCCATACCAAAGGGTTGCTATGAAGAATAAGTGAATTAATAATGTAAAACTATTTAAATGGCCTCTGGTAAATAGTGAGCTTACAAGTACAACCACTGTTATTACTTTGATATATTAAATGTTCTGCATTATTGAATAAACTTTTTTTTTTCCCTAGGAAAACAGCATGACAATGGCCAAGCCCAGCAAGAATGTACAGGTAATGACTGGGAAAGCTAGCTGGTACTAAAGAGAGAATAAAACAACTTTCAATGCACATTGCTAGAGAAGAGCTCTAAAAGTCAATTTTTATTTTATCAATCATAAGAAAGTATGACCAAAGCAGGCAAAATTAACTGTCTTTTGTGTCCCATTTCATCCATACCTCAGTGTCCTCTACTTTTTTTTGGTGGTGGTACTGGGGATTGAACTCAGGGACATTCTACCTCCAAGCTACACACCAAGCCCTATTTTTTATTCTTTATTTTGAAACAGGGTCTTACTAAGTTGCGGAATGCCTCAGTAGGTAGCTGAGGCTGGCCGTGAACCTGGATCCTCCGGTTTCAGCCTCCCAAATGCTGGGATTACAAGCGTGCGCCACCACATCCGGCTTCCTTTACTTTTTTGTAGCTTAGTTTGATTTTCCTTATCTGAATTTTTTTTTTCTTAAAATTAAGTATGTGAGGTCTGGAACCGTGGTACACACTTGTAATACCAATACTTGGGAGACTGACAGGAGGATCACAAATTCAAGACCATTGTGCTATAACTTAGCAAGGTCCAGTTTCAAAATAAAACATAAAAATAGGGTTGGAGGTAGACCTCTGAGGTAGAATACCCCTGGGCTCAATCATCAGTACCACACAAACACAATACTAATACTAATACTAATACGTATTCTAGGGAGATAATGACTCAATAAAGACACCTAGAAATGAAACTCTGATAAGAAATAGAATAAGAACATTACCTTACTGACTTAGCGGCCTTACCTGTCTTGTGCTGAGCCTGGTCAGTAATACTCAGTAAAGCAGAGACAATCCTGTGGGGAAGAGGGACATTTGAATTCTGCCCACATCATCACATATGTCCAAGGTAGAGTCTCTTAGCTGTTTCTCCCCATTCAACCTGACTCTTGGACAGAATTTGCACTAACTAGTTGCCACCCACCACCCTCTATCTCTTCCTTCCTGCAGACCATAAATCCCAAGTTGTGCTTCTG
Organism: Graphiurus murinus; assembly: GCA_004027655.1. NCBI lineage: Eukaryota > Metazoa > Chordata > Mammalia > Rodentia > Gliridae > Graphiurus > Graphiurus murinus. The sequence continues at coordinate 35,523 of PVLC010015010.1, forward strand.
CTCATAGAAAAGGGCTAAAGTAAACAAAGAATCATTCAAAACAAAGGCAGAAGTGTTGCTAAGCATGCCAGAGGAGTATTTCCAGAGATCTTTTATTCCGAGCCTCAATACATAACTTGTTGCCTTAGTCACCGGGCTGTAGAGTTTCTTTTCTTTTTGTTTAATCTTGTGGCCTTTCCCTTACTCTCCTTAGTTAAATGTGAATCAGTTTTCAGTGCTTCCCAGTGCTTGTTGCTTTGTGATCAAGGACACAGGCATTGGTGCTGCCGGCTGATGCTCCTGCCTTGTTCCTATCACCACTGACATTCACCTTTCAGATTGTCACCCTCGAACAACAATATATCATGTTCCAGGGTCATCCCCTTTCATAGATTCAGTCTTCAATGTATATGAAAAATAAGTCCAATCTTTCTCCACTCACTTTGCCTATCAATTCAGCAGAGCACTATAATTTCAACACACAAAAGAAGCATGTTAGAACACAACTCAGTCTTACAGGGGTTCACAAATGCTGCATATCAATTTAGAGAAAGTCAACCAAGTAAGGGACAGGTATAATATGATTATATAAACTAAGTATAATTTTGTTACCCAATATCATAAATGCTATTTTCTTTGCCAGAGAAAAGTATCAAGGACAGAGCTTTTTCCAGTGACCTTGCATTCTTTGTCAATGCAAAGCTACTCCACTATCCTAGAAAATGCTTCCAATTCATTCTATCCATGTGCATGAAAAAATTGGGGTCCTTCTGTCATCTTCTCTATTACTCAAACATATATGGGTCCTTTGACAATTTCTGCATTCTTCCTTGTTGATGCACACTAAAAATTGCTTATATATTTTCCTTTGGAACTAATAAATCACAAAATGCATTATATCTGAAATGTAGAGAATCCTTATTATATAAGTATTCATTTCCTGAGTTTCTTCAATTAGAAAATTGGCAAGAGAGAAAAATTCTCTCTCTCTCTCTCTCTTACACACACACACACACACACACACACCACACACACACACACACACACACACTGCTGAAATAATCACTTGTAAAATGAGTCCCTATCCCTTGACTCTTAACTTGGCACCTATTCCCTATGAATTATATTTTCTTGTCACCTTCACCTGATTGACAGAAGATAGTATAAAACAAAGGCTGGACAAACATGGTTTTACATGAACCTGAATATTGTGAAAGACGCTAGGTTTTATGAAATCAGCATGCAGAGGGTGACTTTAATTAGATTATCCAAGTGTTGGACATGTCCCTCTTAACCATCATTAATCCAGACTGAGCACGTGAAATTTTTCATTCACCAAAAGAGAATAGCTTCATTTCTTGGCTTTGGAGTTTTGGGGAAAAGTTTTCTCTTTCATGTGCCATTATTCTCTTTTCTTATGAAGTTCAAAAAAGGATTCTTAAATAGCTCTGAAAGTCATCAGTAAACTAATGGGAAGCTGGAAGTGGCAGCACTGGCCTGAATTCTCAGTCCTTGAGATGCTGAGTCAGGAAGCTCACAGGTTTGAAGCCAGCCTTAGCAACTTAGAGATACCCTCAGAAACTTAGCAAGACTCCATTTCAAGATAAAAAATAAATAAATAAAATAAAGCTGGGGGTATAGCTTGGATGTAGATTGTCCCTGGGGTCACTCCCCAGCACCACACACACAAAAAAGAAACTAAAGGGAACTAGTCTCTGGATGAGGACAAGAATCTGAAAGATTAAGACACAAAGACAACACAAGTCCTTAATGGTGCCATGGCTCTCCTGTCATTCATTATCTGGAGCACATTCTGCCTCCAGTTGCATATGCTGATACACATTCCTGAGTTAGTATATTTTTAGGTTGAGAATGTCAGATATTTTAGACAAAAAGCATCATAATTTCATGCAATGAAAACTAGAGAGAATTGTCAGAACCATACGCAGAAAGCATCAGCAAATGAGCATACGGGAGAAATAGACCAGTTAAAATTACAAAAGATAAAACTGCCAAGGATGAGATATTGTAGACACTACCAAAGAGAATACTTGGATATCATAAAACCAAGAGAGGCCTTGAAGAAAATGATGAATCACCAAAATAATATTTTTTAAGTATACTCCTTTTATAATCATTCTGTGCCAGAGAAATACAAAGGTGCTCTATACGCTCCTTGACCAATTTCACTGGAAAATTTTGCCTCTTTGCAAAAAAAAAAAAAAAAAAAAAAAAATCCCTTTTTTATTCTAAAGTTAGTGCATATTTTCAATTAATATTAATTTTATTAACATATGAATAGATAAAATTGTTTCCAAATATTTATTTTCACCTTTCGATACTAATCTCCATGATATCTTTCATTATTTGATTTGGTTTTTGGTTTTTTTTTTTTGGCGGTACTGGGGATTGAACTCAGGGGCATTCTACCTCTGAGCTAGACCCCCAGCCCTATTTTTTATTCTTTATTTTGAAACCGAGTCTCACTAAGTTGCGTAGTGCCTCACTAGGTAGCTGAGGCTGGCCGCGAACCCGGATCCTCCGGTCTCAGCCTCCCGAATGCTGGGATTACAAGCGTGCGCCACCACGCCCGGCTATCTTTCATTATTTGAAATGGATTTACTTTAAGTTACTTTTTTCCTATAAAACTTATTATCATATACAAAGTATTTTTGTATATAATCAATGCTGATTTACCATTTCCAGTTTCAAATAACAATTAAACTGTAAGAGGAGTTACTAAATATTTCTCTTTCAAAATAAGTA
>PVLC010015011.1:0-38148 GCA_004027655.1 Graphiurus murinus
CCCTCCCCCTAAGGTTCACTTCAGTGAGTGACCTTGATATGATTGTGTAGGTACATCATGTGCTTTAGGGTGTCCATCTGCCCCATGCATTCACTACAATTAAATCAACTTCTTTGCTTATCGAGGATCTCTCTTTTTCATCTGGAGACCCTCCTATGCCCCATCTTCTCCCTAGCATCCACATATTAGGGAGAACATACGCTTCTTAACCCTTTGTGACTGACTAATCTCACTTAACATAATGTTTTCCAGTTGCATCCATTTCCCTGCAAAGAACATGATTTTATTTATTTTTGTTTGTTTGTTTTTGGTATTGGGGATTGAACCTAGGAGCATTCTAGCTATGAGCTACACCCAGCCCGATTTTCTTTTATTTATTTGATTTTTTAACAGAGTCTCACTAAGTTGCTGAGGCTGGCTTGAAACTCAATCCTTCTGTATCTTCTAAAATTATCTTTAAGCTTTCTGTTTAGCAACTATTTCTTTTCTTTTTTTTTTTTTTTTTGGCAGTACTGAGGATTGAACTCAGGGGCATTCTACCTCCAACCTATACCCCCAGCCCTATTTTTTATTCTTTATTTTGAAACAGGGTCTCACTAAGTTGCAGAGTGCCTCACTAGGTAGCTGAGGCTGGCCCTGAACCTGGATCCTCCGGTCTCAGCCTCCCAAATGCTGGGATTACAAGCTTGCGCTACCATGCCCGGCTAGCAACTATTTCTTGATGCCTGTTGAGTACAGGGCTCTCTGGTATTCAGAAGCTGCAGAGATTGATAATATCCAGTTCCTGACTCCACATAACTTTATCTAATAAAGTATAGGCAAGAAGAGTGCAAATTCCTTAGTCTGACTTTCAGTGTTTTAATGTCTAGGAAAAGGTCTTCAGTAAACCCATTTTATTAGAATCCCTTTCACTGAGGTCTTGCTTAGCATCCTGTATACTCCCAATTATTCCCTTTATAATTTTACAAACATCATAACAATAAGCTTTTCCGGGTATGAAACATAGCCCAAGGAATGGGTTTTATTTTGTTTTGCTTTGTTTTCCATCTTCTGTTCTTTTCATCTTTGGAGCTCAGCAGAATATTCAATATATCACAGTAAACGCATAGCTACTCAAGAACTGAGATTAACTGTCTAGTTTAGTTAGGCCAGTATATAGGTGGATATTAATGACTAAAGAGGGCAGAGATATGAAAGAGTTCAATCTTCAGTTGAAAAGCAGAATTAGAAATTGATGGAATGGATGTGAACAAAAATGAAGAAAAGATGAAAAATTTTCCCTAAGTTTAGGAATAAGACAAGGGTGTCTTTTTCACTATTTCTATTCAATATTATATTAGATATTCTAGCCAGAGAAGTTCAGCAAGAAATGTAAATTAAGAACATCCAAATTAAGAAAGTATGAAATAAAACCCTCTATTTGCAGTTAACATGATCTTATGCTTTTAAGAATCCACAAAAAGCCATTAGAGACTGATAAAATCTGCAAAATTGGAAGTACCAGAACAGCACACAAAATTGAACTACATTTCTATATGCTATCAATGAACAATTAAAAGAAAATAATTTCTTCTATGTAGCACCAAAATTACCAAAGCGCGCAGGAATAAACTTATCTCATGAATGACAAGACTTGTACAATAATAACTACAAAATAGTGCTGATGGAAATTTAAAAAATGAAAATAAGTACCATGTTCATGGGTGGGATAACGTGTGTGTGTGTGGGGGGGGGTTGGTGTTTTAACCTAGAGGATTTTTACCTCCTAGCTACACCCCATCCCTTTTTATTTTTTTTTCATTTTGAAGCAGAATCTTACTAGGCTGCTGAGAGTTTTGCTAAGCTATTGAGGCTGGCCTTGAACCTGTGATCTTCCTGTCTCAACTTTCCAAGTACTGAGATTACAGGCTTGCATCACCATGTCTACCTAGCTACATGATGAAAATACTTTCCAATGTGACCCACGGATTCAATGCATTTTCTATCAACATACCAATAGCCTCTTGTGGGGATTGAGGAGAAAAAAAATAAAAAGCTGATGGATTTTCATTTGCAAAAGAATTAAAGTACAACCTTACTTCAAACAATATGAAAAATGAGTTAAGAATGAATCAAAGGTCTGAATTTAATAGATTTAGAGACAAAAATATCTCTGAAGAAAACACAGCATAAATCTTCAGGACCTTGTATTTGCCAATGGATTTTTAGATGGCATTAAAGCATTAGTAACAAAATTAAAAGTTAGAGATATTGCACTTCATCAAAATTAAAAGAAATGCATCAAAGGATACTATCAAAAAATAAAAAGACAACACACAATGAGAAAATATATTTGAGAATCATAAATCTGATGAGACAAAAAAGGCACAAAATAAAACCTAATTAAAAATGAGCAAAGGATGTGAGTAGATATTTTTCCAAATAAGATACATAAATATTCAATTAACACATGAAAAGATGCCCAATGCTGGTACTCTTTAGGGAAATGCAAACCAAATCCACTATGAGATACTACTTTATAGCTATTAGAAAGCTATGATAATAACAATTTTCTACAGTAGATTTAGTGTTGATGAGGATATGAAAAAATTACAACCCTTATACAATACTAGTGAGAATAAAAAAATTATGCAGTCACTGTTGAAAATAGTTTGGATGGTCCCACCATACATTAATCATAGAATTACCATATGATCTAGGGATTCCTCTCTTGGGTATATATCCAAAAGAATTGAGAAAAGGGTTAACAATTCTATAATGTCTGTCAAAGTGTTATTTGCAATAATTTATGAGAGGATATTTATGGATAACTCAGTCAAAGCCATTAGCACCTCCAAGGTTTTGAACATATATAAAAGGATACTGACACATACATGTTATAACACACACATACACACATAAATGCAGAAAAATACACAGAACTATTTTTTCATATCAGAAAGGTGCTTAGCTTTTAGCTAATGCTTATTTCTAATCAACTCATTACTACTTTTCATGCACATATTTTCTATATTCAATTTGAGTCTAGTAAAGCCTTTATGAATTTCTTTATGAAATTTATAGCAATCTGAAATCTATTCATTCTTTTCAAGCATATTAAATCACATGTCTTGGAGAATGTTCTGAAACTCCAATTCCATGTATAATATTTAGATTAAAACTCTTTGGTGTGTCTGGCTACTTAAGATTATAACTAATCTATGGAATGCCTTGTTGATAAATCTTTTTTTTTTTGTAACCACAAAGAGAATCTAATTCAACCAATCTTTTACATGTTTTAACATACTGTTACATAATAGAGATTACATTGTAGCAATGAATAATTTCTAAAGCTAGAATGATATCTTTTTGGCAAATGGCAGATCTTTATGAGCGCAACATTATTTTTAGTATTGCACCTTATTTTGGCATAGAACAATATTCTTGTAACTGCTGGCTTTCAAATTGTTCTAAATCAGCTAACTATAAATTCTGACAACTGAAGAATCATCAATTCCCTTTATCCTTTGTGCTGTGCTGACATATTTAAGTATTTGTGCAGACATTTGCTAAGTAATCTCACTCCACGGATTCAGGCTTTCCAAGACACTGTGGTGATATCCCTTAATGCTCACTTGAGTAATGTTTTCCTTTGCACAGGCATTTATTTAGCCTTTAGTGTTTTCAGATGGTTCCCATGTAAAGATGCCAATAAAGATTTTACAACAACTGTTCATATTATAAATATAACAATTAGACTACCACTGTCTGATATTAATCCTTAAAAAATTATAATATATGATTCATGTTACATGATGATTATGCAACATGTTGGTATATAGCATGACATATAGATATTACATATTTATATAATATGTGGTCACAGGGTTTTCTATAACTTGAACTCCAACTTGGGGATGTGAAAGCCCTCTTAAGTGGAGGATCTATTCCTTTCCAATTCCAAATGCTGATATAGTTAAGGTGAAAAATCATACATAGCTGATTGACAGTTTGTATTTTATATATATATATATATGTTATATATACATATATATATTAACTCATTCAGTCCCATGACAATCATATTGCATTATCCCCATTTTACTACTGTAAATAATAAGACCCTGAAGAAATAACAACTTTCCAAGGTCACATGGTTAATAAGAGTAAGAGTTGAACTGAGCATGGTGGTGCAAGCTTGTAATCCCAGTACTTGGGAGGCTAAGACTGGAGGATTGCAGGTTCACAACCAGCCTCAGCTACTTAGTGAGGCCCTCTGAAACTTAGTGAGACCCTGTTTCAAAATAAAGAATAAAAAATAGGACCAGGGTGCAGCTCAGAGTTAGAATGCTACTGGGTTCCATCCCCAGTACTGAAAAAAAAAAAAAAAAGAAAAAAGTAAGAGTTGGTATTTGAGTGGAAGAGTCGGTTTCCTAAGTCTATTCTTTTACTAAGCTTTAAGTGTTCTAGTCAAAGGCTTTCTTTGAATTCTTTACATTAGAAATAAACTTAGAAAGATCCCCATTTAGGAACAGTCAGAAAGTTTTATTTCCTACCTGGTGAATAAAAAAAAGTATGAGTAAATGAAGCATGCATGAAAAATGAAAGAATGTTGAGAGAAAGAATACTTCTGTATCTATGGTTTCGATTGTCAGTAAGTTCTTTTTCTCTCTAGGCAATTAACAAAGGTTTTCTAACACATTAATACAAAATAATGTTTTAATAATAGTAATTGGGTTTGTTGGTCCACTGTAAAGATGCTTTGGAGTAAGGACAGGGAGTAACAGGAGCCCCAAGGTAGGTTGTCACAGGGTCTTGTAGACATTGTGCAAACTTCTGTTTATGTTCAGATTAAATTTGAGAGCTGAACCAAGATTTTGAAAAAAGTGACATAATCTGCTTTATATCTCTAAAGAATCACTTGAAGTGTTGAATATCAAAATAAAAGGAAAGAGAAAAAATCAGATTAAAGGTCCTTGCAATAAATGAGATTCGAGGTGTTGTGGCATGGGCCAGGGCAGTGATACAGTGATACAAGGAAGGTACTTCAAAGGAAGGGTGGAAAGAATGGGATCTCCTGATGGCATAGAAATGGGATGGAAGAGAAAGAACAATCCAGTTCATGCCAAGAATTTTAGTCTGAGTACCCCAAATTATAAAATTGTCACCAAATAGAATGAAGATTGCATAAACTGGGAGGAGGGGGAATCAGGATTTAAAGAACAAATGAACAGAATGGTCAGTAGCATCAAATGGTATATAGTTATCTTATATAATAAAGTCTGGAAAATCATCAACTAGATTTTCTTACTAAGAGTGAATTTATGAGAGCTGGTTTAAAAATTGGCAGGAAATATAGGAGACTGCAAAGTCAGAAGTAACAAATTGATAGGCAAAAATATGGAAAGAGTAAACAAAGTCATCTTTTTCAAGAAGTTTAGCTCTGAGGAAATAAAAATAAAATTGTAGTTGGAGGAAGACATAGGATTGGGGAGGATATTTAAGTGTAATTTTATAGAAATGGAAAATAATTTCCTGAAATACAGTTCACTGTACCATATTTACCTTTCTTATAAATGGGATGCATATGGCTATAATTTAACCCCGAGAAATGTAAAATTATGTTTCCTTACTTTTCTGGCTATTTATCTCAGGATGAGTTAAATCAGGAGCAATTTTCAGTGAACATGACTTTTTCACCTTAACAAATTATAAAGGAAATATATTTTCTTGGCTATCCTCCCGTATGATTAAGATAATGAAATGCAGTATCTGTGAAAACATCTACTTTCCTGTACCTATTACTTTGTGCTTCCTGAAACTTTGGCACTCCTCAGAGGAGTTTGCACTCCACTGTTGATGGAATATGTTTAGAAAAATTGATAACAATCCATTAATGACATCCTGCTTGTCTTAGTTTTATGTTGATTACCTCACCTTTACTTTGGCGATTTTTTTTTCCCTAAGTGATGTAAGAATAATTCATACTAACTATTCCCTAAAGTTCCTGATGGTGAATGTGCTATTTTAAGGCTCACTTCTGTTATTTTTAAGGCTGATACATGAAAATACTGTACAGCACACTGGACTATAGAGACTGATGGCTGAACCCAACTCCTGTTCTTCTCTTCCTCCAGAGTAAGAAACCTTTCAGGTGTTGGGTGGGTACATGAACACCCAAAGTCAGTCTTTTGTTTCCCAAACTCTTTTGTTCTAAGTGGTTACCAGGCAGCTAATATTAGACCAATGACAGAATTAGTCTTATGACAATTCCTTGGATTTTCTTTAAATGACATTTCCTTTACGGTTTTTGTTTCTTTCTCTTCTTTCTTACTACTGCCTAGAACAGTGTGGTATTATTATGGTTTTCAAAACTTATGCCCTAAGGATGGGGAATAATAACCTGGAATGAACTGCTCACCTGAACATGCCACCCCTGAATATTTTTGGAATAAAAAAATTGTGTATATATGTGTATGTATATATTATATAATATATATGTATATGGCATACATATATATATATATATATATATATATATATATATATCATAAAACATAATATTTCACTCCTGTATTTCCTACCTCTAAATTCTTGCCTTTAATAGAAATGGGTTTTTAACGTATTTATACCACTATTTGTGGTTTGTAATTTATGGTTGAACCTTAAATTATACAGCGTAATTCTCATTATTAAAGCTTAGAACAATGAAACTTAGGGCAATAGTCAGTAAATTGCATTCAACATGCCTTTTACATAAAATAACTGGCACTTTACTATCATATTTCTATCACCTATTTTACAACCATAATGTAATACTTTCTTTAAATTTTTCTTTGAAGTGTTATATATACACTAAGAAAATATAGAGATCATTAAGAAAATTCAGCTGTATAAACTGTACCCAGCTACAGTGGACAGCTTCTAGGGCTAAGCATCTCAGGAACTGTATTAGGTATTAGTTTCAGATAGACTTTTTAGAAATAAATACTTTATATTTAGTGTGTGTTAGGTTCACAGTAAAATTGAGAGAAAGTTTCAGAGTCCCCATATACCCCTGCTCCACACAGTCAAAACCTCATTTGCAGCACTCCCTAGGAGAGTGCTGCATTTTTGCAATTTATGAACCCACATTGACTTATCATTATCAACTCCACAGTCTGCATTAGGGTTCACTCTTGGTATTATGCATTCTATGGGTTTGGACAAATATGAAATGATACCCATCCCCCGTTACAGTATTATACAAAGACTTTAATTTCCCTGACAATCCTCTGAGTTCTGCTACCATCATTCCCTTCCTTATAGTCTCTGGCAAACACTGTTGCTTTTACAATAATCAGAATAGTTTCTTACACTTAGCAATATGCATCTAATTTCCTACATGTATTTTTACATCTTTTAGCTCAATGATTTCTAGAATTAAATAATATTTTATTATCTGGATGTGGTATTGTATCTTTATCCATTTGCCTACTGAAGGACATCTTGATGGTCTCCAAGATTTGGCAATAATAAATAAAGTTACTGTAAACATTTATGTGCAGGATTTTTGTGAACATAAATTTTTAACTTATTTGGCTAAATACTAAGGTTGATGATGGCTGCATCCTTTGATAAAAGTATGCTTAGCTTTACAAGAAACCAACAAGCTGGGCACAGTGGCACATACCTATAATCCCAGTAACAGGAAGGCTGAGACATGAGTATCTCAGGTTCAAGTCTAACTTGTGATAACGTAGCAAGACTCTGTTTCAATATAACAAATAAAATAGAGCTATAGGTATAGCTCAAAAGTAGAACATCCCTAGAATCAATCCCCAGTAACACACAAAGACACACACACACACACACACACACACACTGCAACAAAATCACCAAACTATCTTCCAAAGGGGCTGTATCATTTTGCATTTCCATCAGCAATGATCAATAGTTCCTGTTGCTCCACAATCTTCCCAGCAGATGTTGGGTGAGACTGTGAAGGCCTTAGGGATTATACTACCAAATAAACCATCGATGATGGCTCAGACTGTAGTTGAGGGGAAAATAAATATGGAATCTATAGTGCAGGAGATTGATGATGAGTATCAATTGCCTTCTGAAGACTAACTGCAGCAGCAGGAGCCATAATTTGCTTCACAAGCCTCCTTATTGTAAGTCTCCTATTGGCAATAAAGATCCAGAAGAATCCTAGAGGAGCAGTTTCCTGAAAATATATGAAGAAGTGAATTTGAGCAAAGCCAAGAGTGAACTTCAGTAAATAAAAATATGGGCCACTCAGATTTTCCATCAGGAAAATATTTGCTGTTCAGTTATATTCATTTCATTTTAGAGTTTGAGTGATAAGTAGTAGTATAGCATCATTGTTTTACCTTTTATCTTTCAAATGGTTAAAGAAATGGAAAAGTGTATGGTTCTGATGATTAAATATTTTTATATTTTAATCAAATCTTAAATATTCCTGTTTGTATAATGTCTATATAAAACATCTTCCTTTTAAGAAATTGGATTTACTATCTTCCTTGAGAGTTGATTTGAAGGACTTATATACATGTTCAGAGTATGAAATCTTTATCAAATACATATTTTGAAAATATATTACCTGTATTGTGATTCTCCATTACTTCATTTTTGGTGGCTTTTGAAAATCAGAAATTTTTTCTATAGTGAGGATTAAGCCCAGAGCCTTGAACATGCGAAGCAATTACTCTACCACTGAGCTACATCTCCAGCCTCAAAGGATCTTTAAATTTTAACATATTCTAATCATTCAAGTTCTCTTATTATAATGACTTTAATTTGAGTACTGATGAAGAAATTATTTGTATTCCAAAGCCATGAAGATATTCTCTTAAATATTTACTAATAGCTCTAGTGTTTTTATTTCATTTATATCTACAAAATATTTGGAATTTATTTATTATGAGTGGTAAGAAGTAGCATTTTTTTCTAATGTGGATATTCAAATGATCCAACACTGTTTTTTGAAAATTAAAAAAAAAATGATAGCAGAATAGAGGAAGGCAGCATTTCAGTTGCTTGAAGACTTGGAACTCAACCAGTGGGAAGACTGCTTCTTGGCAAGAGAAGAAAAGCAGTAAGAACGCAACAAAAGAAAGATGATTGTAGAAACATGGTTGAATTGTATGCAGTATGGAGAGCAGAGCATAAAAAAGAGCCCAACACATCGCATCTGGGAGTGGAGGTGGATGCCATCTTGGTGAGCCTGTGTAGCAGTTGGTGGCTGCCAGAACCCAGTGGCTCTCAAAGACCAATTCCATCAAAGAAGAAGCTAAATCTTGTTTAGCTAGTGATTGCAGAGAACCACCACCTAAACAATCACATTTTTCTCTCCACACCTGAATTTCTCAAGATGTAACTCCCTAGGCAACCCAGCCAAACCATCCAATGAATTCCTGTGGCTGCAGCTGAACTCATCTGCTCCAAGAAACAACATGCCCTTCCTGTAGGGACCCCAGTGGCTACATTCTGCCTCATCAAGATCATTGTGAATTTACAAACTAACAGGCCAAATCACCCAGCAAAATCCAGTGGCTAGGGACACTCTAGAGACACTCAGGTGGGTGGGACCTAGATTAAACAGGTTTTTCCACCCCTGCAGAGTCTCCAGTGATCACCACAGCACTGCTAGTAGTGGTGTCTGTGAGGTGAAATAACTCAACCAACAGAGCTACAGGCTGAGAAGGTATAAACCTCATCTAGCAGTTTTTGGGTCTCCCAAGTACCAAGGCCATTCATTGACAAGCAAGGTCTCACATGATTGCAGATGCCCTTCTGCAGAACAGCAGAAGTTTCCCTGGATCCAAATAATTCAGCCATCTAAGCTCCAGCTTCAGAAAAGTACAATCCCTTCCCACTGGAGTTTGGACCCTGAAAACAGGAAAACTGGAGACCAGGAGCCAGCAGAGTGATTGCAGCTAGTGTAGCAACAGGAGTGTCTCTGAGGAAATTTATCTCAGACAGCTATGCTGCAGGCTGGGAACTCAAGACTCTCATAGCAAGCAGTTTGGGCCTGCTGATCATGCATACCAGTGCCTGAGTGTACCCCAGATTTTTGCAACCAGCAGATGAGCAGTGGTGCCCCTGGGTCATCAAAGCTTACCCACTCAGACTACAAGCACAAAATATCATGATCTCTGGCTCTGCTGAGATTTTGCTCAGGGACCATAGACACTGGAGGCCAGTACCCTGTAGTGTTTCACATGTTCACAACGAGCAGAGCAATGGTGGTATCCTTGAAACATTAAATCACATCCAGCAATCTGGAGGCTCTGAACGGAACATTTTATTTTTTGGTTCTGCTGAGTTTCTGTCTGGAAAATGTGAAGGACTGTAGCCAATCAGAGACTCCTGCTTGCCTGCACTGACTGAAAACTATATCCTGCTAAAGAGGTTCTGGGGTACTAACTCAAAAGTCTGATTAAATGAGATGGATTTGTTGAAGTAAATATATAAGTCCAGCATAGTCCTTATTGTAAGAGGATAACAAATAGACATATGACTCCAACATAATGAGGTAGAAGATGCCGAGAGCAAAATAGATACACACCAGAGAATTCTGAAACAAAAGAATGAAGGCCAATGAGGAAAGAAAAAACTCCCACAACTCAGTAAGGGAGATCTCCAATACTGAGCTGCAGAAAATACCAGAAGGAGAATTCAAGATTTTTATTTTTAATATGATCAAAGACTTAGAAATTAGTTGGGCATGGTGGTGCATGCTTGTAATCCCAGTACTTGGGAGACTGAGACTGGAGGATCCAGGTTTGTGGCCAGCTTCAGCTTCTTAGTGAGACCCTCCGCAACTTAGTGAGACCTTGTTTCAAAATAAAGAATAAAAAATAGGACTTGGAGGTGTAGCTCGGAGGTAGAATGCCCCTGGGTTCAATGCCAGTACTACAAAAAAAAAAAAAAAAAAAAAAAAAAAAAAAAAAGACTTAGATGTGAAATCAAAGAAAGTGTAGAAATGAAAGAACATATCAATAGAGAAATTGAGGCCCAAAGTAAAAACCAAAAAGAGGCTCTGAGTGAAATGAAAATCACCTCTGGCAGACTAGATCACATTGAAAATATATTTTCATTCTTGGAAGACAAATCGTTCAAACCTGAACACACAGTCAACAGTATAAAGAAGATAATACAATACAAACAGAATAATCAAAAACATGGGATAATGGAAAATGACCTTATGTGTGGATAATAGGCACTGAAGAATGTCTAGAAGCATAAACAAAGATAATTAGAAATCCCTTCTTGGAAATATTAGAGAATGTCCCAAATATAGACAAGTTAGGCATCCATATACAGGAGACATTCAGAACCCTGATTAGATATGATCAAAGAACTTCTTCATGCCACATAATAAAAATGACTAACATAGAGGTCTAGATGTCAATGAAAGAATCTTAAATGCATTGAGAGCAAAAGAATGGCTGACAATCAGGAGAAAACAATGCAAATCACTTAGGATTTCTCAACCCAATTCATGAAGAATAGGAGAGGTTACTATGATGCACTCCAGACTCTGAAACAAAAGGACTTCCAAACAAGACTGCTAAATCCAGAAAATATATCATTCAAGACTGATGGAGAAATAAAAACCGCTGGGCGTGGTGGCGCACGCTTGTAATCCCAGCATTTGGGAGGCTGAGACCGGAAAATCCGGGTTCGAGGCCAGCCTCAGCTACCTAGTGAGGCACTCCGCAACTTAGTGAGACTCGGTTTCAAAATAAAGAATAAAAGCTAGGGCTGGGGGTTTAGCTTGGAGGTAGAATGCCCAAAAAAAAAAAAAAAAGAATAAAAAATAGGGCTGAGGGTATAGCTCAAAGGTAGAATGCCCCTGAGTTCAATCCCTAGTACCACAAAAAATAAATAAATAAATAAAAACCTTCCAAGATAAGCAGAAATTAAAAGACTACATGGCTACTAAGTTGGCACTATAGAAACTACTTAAAGAAATAAAATACAAAGAAGAAGAGAGAAATAAATATCCTAACCAGAGAAGGGGTGAATTCCACCAGGTAGGCAACTAAGTGAAAGAGTATTAACACTATATCAAACAGAAAATACAACTAAATATAACAACAAATGTAAATTATTTCTCAATTATAACATTGAATATCAAAGGTATAAACTCCCTAAATGAAAGGCATAGGCTGGCAATGTGGATTAAAGAACATATTCCAACTATATGCTGCTTTCAAGAGACTCAAAGAGCAAGCAAAGAGATCCATAAGCTAAAGTCAAAAGGATGGAAAAAGATACTCCACAAAAATGGAGACCAAAAACAAGCAGGGGTAGTAATGCTCATATCTGACAAAGCAAACTTTAAACTAAAACTTATCAAAGGAGAAAAAGCAGGTCACTTCTTACTAACAAAAGGAACAATCCAACAAGAAGATGTAATGATAGTAAACATTTATGCCCTAAATGTGGGGCACTGACTTTTATAAAACAAACTCTTTGAGACATTAGGTCCCAGATAGACTTCAGTAAAATAATATTTGGAGACATCAACACACCTTTTACGCCACTAGATTGATCTTTCAGACAAAGATCAGTAAAGACACTTCAGACCCAAAGAATACAATAAGACAAATGAACCTAATAGACATATAGAATATATTTCAACCAGCAACAGTTGAGTATATATTCTTCTCAGCTGCTCATGGAACTTTTTGCAAAATAGACCAAGAAGCAAGAACCAGCAAATTTAAAAAATGTAATGTAATTTCTTACATTTTTTCAGACCATAATGGAATGAAAGTAGAAATCAAAAAGAGGAATGCCAAAATAAATCACATAAATATATAAATATTGAATGATGCACATTTGAATGGAACTAGGTCATAGAATAAATAAGGGAAGGAATAAAAAATTTCCTAGAAGTAAATGAAAATAGAGAAACAACATACCAAAATCTGTGGGACAGTTTTAAGAGTAAATATATAGCACTGAGTATCTACCTAAGAGAAACAGAAGATCACCAAATAAACAACCTAATGACAACACTTCAAGGCCCTTGAAAATCACAAACTAGTCCCAAAACCAGTAGATTGCAAGAAATGATTAAAGTCAGATCAGAAATCAGTTAAAGAGAGAACAACAATAAAAACAATACAAAAGACGAAAAAAACAAAAACAAAAACAAAAAAACTGATTCTTTGAAAATACCAACAAGAATTATTAGCCTATAGCCAGCTTAACAAAAAGAAAGAAAAGATTGACCCAAATTATTAAAATAAGAAATGAAAAAGGTGATATAACCATAGATAATAGGGAAATCCAGAGTATCATCAGAAACTATTTTGAAAATTTATACTCAAATGAATTGGAAAACAGAAGAAATTATCAGATTTCTAGATATATACAACCTACCTAGATTGAATCAAGAGAATATAAAAAACCTAAACCGAACAATAGCAAATAAAGAGATAAAAACAAATAATTTATAAGTTATCCAGTGAAATAAAAAGAAATGAAAATCTTCCAAACTCCTTTTATTAGACCGGTATTACCAATACTAAAATTGAACAAAGATCCCCCCAAAAAATTACAGACCAATATACTTGATGAACATAGATGCAAAATTCTAAACAAAACACTAATCATATGCACTGAAAACATTCAAGAAAATTGTATACCATGACCAAGTTGATTTCATTCTAGGGTTTCAAGGCTGGTTCAAATATGCAAATCAATATGCCATCCACACATAAATAGAACTACGGACAAAAATCACATGAGCATCTCAATACATGCTGAAAAAGCAATTGACAAAATTCAACACAACTTCATGTTCAAAACACTGCAGAATCAGAATAGAAGTAACTTATCTCAACATGATAAAGGAAATATACAATAAATATGAAGCCAGAAGCCTATTGAATGGGGAAAAACCTGGGAGGACTCCCTTTAAAATCAGAAACAAGAAAAGGATGCACACTATTGCCACTCCTTTTTTAATATAGTACTCAAGTCTCTAGGCAGAGCAATAAAACAAGAGAAGGAAATCCAAGGAATGCAAATGGGAAAAGAAGAACTGAAATGATCTCTATTTGCGTATGGCATGATCCTATACTTAGAAGATCCTATACCCAACAAACTCAACCAAAAGACTTCTACAGGAGATTTACCAAGTAGCAGGATACAATATCAATCTAAAATAATCAGTATCTTTTCTATATGCCAATCATGAATGCTCTGAAAAAAATACAGAAAATAATTCCATTGCAATAATCTCAAAAACAATAAAATATCTTGGAATAAATCTAACCAAGGAGGTAAAAGACCTCTACAATGAAAAATATAAAACACGAAAGAAAGAAATTTAAGATCTTTAAAGATTGAAATATCTCCTATGCTCTTGGATAGGCAGAATATATATCAAAATGGCCCTTTTAGCAAAAGTGTTCTACAGAATCAATGCAGTTCCCACCTAAGTATCAATGTCAGAGGTAGAAAAAAATCAGTTATAATTTCATATGTAAAAACAAAAGACTAAGAATAGCCAAAGCTATTCTCAGCAATAATAACTATGCAGGAGGCATCACAACACCTGACTTCAGATTATACCACAGAGTATTGTAATAAAAAAAAAACACCATGATACTGGCACAAAAACAGACACATAAACCAATGGAAAATAATAGAAAATGAAGAAACAAATTCACACATTGATAGCCAATTGATTTTGAACAAAGGTGCTAAACACATATGTTAGATAAAAGACAGCCTTTTCAACAAATGGTGTTGGGAAAACTGGTTATGCATTTGTAGAAAATGGAATTAAATCTCTATCTCTCACCCTGCACAAGAGTCAACTAAAGATGGATCAAAGACCTGGAATTTATATCAGAGACTTTGAAATTATTAGAAGAGGATGTAGGTCCAACATTCCAACATGTAGGCAGAGGTAGAAACTTCCTCAATAAGACTCCCAAGCTCAGAAAATTAAAACAAGAATTAATAAGCCGGGCGTGGTGGCGCACGCTTGTAATTCCAGCATTCGGGAGGCTGAGACCAGAGGATCCGGGTTCGCGGCCAGCCTCAGCTACCTAGTGAGGCACTCCGCAACTTAGTGAGACTCGGTTTCAAAATAAAGAATAAAAAATGGGGCTGGGGGTATAGCTCGGAGGTAGAATGGCCCTGAGTTCAATCCCCAGGGGCAAAAAAAAAATAAAAATAAAAATAAAACAAGAATTAATAAATGGTATGAAACTAAACTAAAAGTGTTTCTGTTCATCAAAAGAAAGCATCAAGAGAGTCTAAAGACAGAGCCTACAGAATTGGAGAAGATCTTTTCCAGCTATTCCTCTGAAGGAGAACTAATATCTAAAAAATACAAATTATTTAAAAGTCCCAACACTAAAAAAAAAAAAAAAAACCTAGTAATCCAATCAAGAAATGGACAATTGAACTAAATAGACACTTCACCAAAAAAGAAATACAAATAGCCAACACATTCATGAAAAAATGTTCAACATCATAAACAATAAGGGAGATGCAAATTAAAGCTATACTAAGATTCCATCTAACCCCAACCAGAATGGCAATAATCAAGAAGTCAAACTGAAATACATGTTGGTGAGGATGTGGAGAAATAGAAACTCATACACTGTTGGTGGGATTTCAAATTAGTGTAGCTGTTATGGAGATCAGTGTAGAGATTCCTCAGAAAATGGGAATGGATCCACCATATGACCCAGCTATATCACTCCTGGGTATTTTTACAAAGGGACTGGAATCAGAATATTATAGTAATATATACATACCCATGTTTATAGCAGCATAATTCATAATAGCCAAATTATAGAGGTATGTGGGGAAAGATCCCCAGAGAGAAGGTGGTAGCCCGCCCGACGGAAAGGAAAAAAAGGCATCAAACACGGTGCAGAGGGAAAGTGGCGAGGGCAGAGACCTAAGAGTGTTTACCAGAGACCAGGATTGGATGAGGGATGTCTCCTCAGCGTGATCAAGACGATAGGTCCCTGGTAGCGTGACCAGCGCATGATCAGCTTTTGGACTGAGCCAAAGAGCCATGACCAAGATGACATTTACCCTGATTGGCCTCACAAGAAGACACCCCTCACGTTCTGCTCTATATAACTCTTTGCCCCTCATGTAATAAACGGATGAGTCCTCTGATGCTCAGTCCCCGCCGTGTGTTCATTGTGGCGCGACCTTCCTTTTCTACGGGGAACCTCCTTTTCTGGGTAGACGCTCCAGGGAGATTGGGGTAGGGGCCCCCTTCGTCAGGAGGACCCCACAGAGGTAACCTAGGTGTCCATCAACAGGTGAATGGACCACAAAATTATGGTATATATACTGGATGGAATTCTTCTCAGCAATAAAGAAGAACAAAATTATATCACTTGCAGGAAAATGGATGGACCTGGAGAACACGATGTTAAGTGAGTATTACAGTTAGATATAAAATGTCCCTTGAAGGGCTCATTTATTAATATTCAGAGTGGATATAATTGAGTCATAAGGGTTGCTATCCCAGAAGTGGGTAAACCCACTGTAATAGATTTACCTGTGTGGTACCACATAGGCTAGGAGGGTATGGCTGGAGGAGGAGGTCATCCCTGGGGGTGTGGCCTTGGAGATTATGTATATGGTTCCTCCTCCCTGGGCTCCCTCTCTTGCAGTCCATGTGCTCTTCCTTTCTCTGCTTCCTGTTGCCATGCCCTGATATCTGCGGTCCCTGGCTTGACATGGACTAAACCTGAAACCATAAGAAAATACATCCTCATTCCCCCAATTATGTGGTCAATCTTTTAGATTATAGCTGCAAGAATGCTGATGGATATAGTGAGATTAGCCAGTCACAGAACATGTTTTCTCTCATATGCAGAGACCAGGGAATAATCTGGATATAAGAGGGACTTTAGATAATGGTGGAGAAACTCCAGTGGAAGGAGGGAGGTGGTCGTGGGGAGAGTGGAGGGAGAGGGAAAGTTAATGATGGAAACACATGGACATTAATGTACATATGTGAGAATACACAAGCCAATCTCAATATCTTTTATGGGTAAGGGCAGGGAGTTGGAGGGAGCTGGGGGAAAACTTACCAAGTGTTATGTGCATGTATATCACTGTCACTATAAACTATATTATGATGTGAGACCATTATTCACCAACAGAACTATTAAAAAAAGAACAAAAAGAAAAAAAATTCCTCTCTGCACCAATTTGATGGTTCATTATAGATAAAAATGTGAATATGCATCATAATCACTTTTGATTGCTCACCTTTTGTGCTAATACAGTCTTAACTCTTATAACATTGTTAAGCCTGAATGTCTAGTAGTGTAAGATCTCCAATCTCTTGGATTTAATCTTTAGAATCCTTCACATTTAGTTATGAGTTGTACATTGTTTCCTAGTTTCTACACAAAATATATACAAAAATATGAAAGGATTTTATTATCATTATATTGAATATATATCTGTATAGAAATATAGATGATGATGATGATGATAATAGATAGATAGATAGAGATAGTTAAAGAGGTTGGATAATTTAACATCTTCAATATGTTTATGTTATAAGACAAAAGGTGCAAATTATTCTCAGTTTTTAAAATATCTAGTTTGCATCTCTTACTGTGTCCAGGCATGTATCCAAGGGCTATAAAGACTAATACAGTATGTCAAAATGACATTTATAATCTAACCTCCCCAATCTAAATGTTTTCATGTGTTTCCAATTTCAGTTAATCATACCTCAGTCATCCCATTTATAAAAATATTATAATTATGATCAATCTCTCTCCTTCTTTTCCTCAAAAATAAAGTCAGTCTCCTAGTAATGCCTCTCCTAGTGTGTTTCCAATATCATACACACACGCACACACACACACACAGAATTTGAGCAACACTCCAAATAGAGTTCTCTGTGCTAGGACTTCAACATAATAATACCCTAGGAAAAGGGAATTTAGAAGTTTAGAACAAATATATTCTAATGCCATTTCAGAATCCGAGGGATAAATATTCTTCATAAATTTAGACTGCATTAAATGTGCATATTACAATTTAATTAAACTACAAGATAATAGAATGTAAAGTTTCCAAAGCAGTAAGGAAAAGGAAGAAACTAAAGGATTTTTCCTCAATATAACAAAGGTCAAAAAATATGCCAATGAAGCAAATAAAAGTTATAGTATGTAGAAAACACAAAACCTAATAGAAAATATACAAATTATATTATTACAAAATACAAATTATATCTTTATAATTTATAGAGTATAGAAAACAAAAAACCTAATAAAAATTATAACAATTATGTCATGCAAGTGGGCTATGATAAAAGTTTATTTTTTAATGCAATATATTAAGAAGAAAAGGATATAAAAAAGATGATTTCAGACTATATAGAGAGGATGATACCATTTACCTAAAGATTTTACAACCCGCAAATAATACTAAATATTTTCAGTTATATATAAATAAATAAATATAGAAAAACATAAATTAAATAATTAGTATATATGTAAAAAACAACTATTTTCTCTTGAGGAGGGAAGGCTAAGAATGTGTTTGGAAAAGAGAGCCAATGACATTGAATTGTATTTGTACTGGCTTACTAAAAAGCAATGTGAAGAGAAGAAAGTATCCTAAAGATAAGATGAACTCTAAAACATACACAGTGCACATTACATATTAAAGAGCTCACAACTTAAAATTAAGCAACAAATAAGCAAGTAAAAATAAAACTTTTTAAAAAACAGAGATGCAACGAATCTGGTTGAAATGTTTAAATGGTTTTGCTTTGCCTTCTCAGGAGTCCCAATTCCATTCAGATTACAATTAACTTTAGGAGCTGGTGTCTGCTGATTTCTCCAATCTTTTCTAATCTTTGCTAGCTCTCTTTCTTGAAGAGTACTCATGTGCAACTTCTCTCAGCTTCATAAGTGTCTGATTTATAGAATCTTCTATCTAGATTCTTATACACATTGGGCTTTGCTAGTTTCAAAATGTTGGCTTGCTAATCCTTAAACCTTCTTTAGACTTCCACTGTTTCTTCTTCTTAAAAGCCTTCCTTGACCACCCAAATCCTTTTCAAGTTGAATCCTCCAGATTCTATGGTTTTGTGTTTTATTTATTTATTTATTTATTTATTTAATTATTTATTTATTTATTTAATTCATGCATTGTAAGCATACATCTTTGTTAGGTACAAAATGATAACAATATATGTGCTCACAATTCTCATTTGACCCCTTCCCCAAATTCCCACCCTGCTCCCTCCCTCCCTCTCAAGTTCAGTCAATGAGTAACTTTAGTATACATTAGTGTGCCCCCCCATCCAACCCCTTTGGTTAAATCAACTTCTTTGCTTTCAAGGGTCTCTCCTTTTTCAACCAGAGACCCTCTTATGCCCCATCTTCTCTCTAGCATCCACATATTAGGGAGAACATATGCTTCTTTACTCTTTGTGACTGGCTAATCTCCCTTAACATAGTGTTTTCCAGTTGCATCCATTTCCCTGCAAATAACATGATTTTGTTCTTCTTTATAGCTGAGTAAAATTCCATTGTGTACATATCCCATAGTTTTGTAATCCATTCATCTGTTGATGGACATCTTGGCTGCTTCCATAGTTTGGCTATTGTGAATTGTGCAGCTATAAACATAGATACACATGTGTCAGTCTGATAGTTTGGTTTCCATTCTTTTGGGTAGATACCCAGAAGTGGTATTGCTGGATCATATGGTAGGTTCATTCCCATACATCTTAGGATCCTCTATACTGTTTTCCAAAGTGGTTGCACTAGTTTGCAATCCCACCAACAATGTATTAGAGTTCCCACTTCTCCACATTCTCACCAGCAGTTGTTGTTTGTGCTTTTTATGATTGCCATTCTGACTGGAGTTAGGTGAAATCTCAAGGTAGTTTTGATTTGCATCTCTCTGATTGCTAATGATGTTGAACATTTCCTCATACATTTATTGGCCATTTGTATTTCTTCTTTTGTGAAGTGGCTATTTAGATCCTTTTCCCATTTTTTGATTGGGTTAATTGCTTTCTTCGCTGTGATTTTCTTGAGTTCTTTGTATATCCTAGATATTAGACCTCTATCTGAAGAGTAACTGGCAAAAATATTCTCCCACTCTGTAGGCTCTCTGTTTAGGTACTTGATAGTTTCCTTTGCTGCACAGAAGTTCTTCAGTTTAATGCAATCCCGTGTATTGATCTTCCTGAGGGTTGCTTGTGCTTTTGAGGTCTTGTTGAGAAAGTTTTTACCTGTGCCTATGTGTTCAAGTGTTGGTCCTATGCCCTCTTCAAGTAGCTGCAAGGTCTCTGGCCTAACTTCCAAGTCTTTGATCCACCTTGAGTTGATTCTTGTGCAGGGTGAGAAAGTGGGGTTTATTTCCATTTTCCTGCATATGATTAACCAGTTTTGCCAACACTATTTGTTAAAGAGGCTATCCTTTTTCCAGTGTATAATTTTGGCTCCTTTGTCAAAAATCAGTTGACTGTAAGTCTGTGGGTCTGTTTCTGAGTCTTCTATTCTGCTCCATTAGTCTATGTGCCTGTTTTTGTGCCATTACCAAGCTGTTTTTATTACTGTGGCTTTGTAGTAGAGTTTGAAGTCAGGTATTGTGATACCTCCTGCATGGTTCTTGTTGCTAAGAACTACTTTGGCTATCCTGGGCTTTTGTTTTTCCAGATGAATTTAAGGACTGATTTTTCTATGTGAGGAGCGCCCTTGGTAATTTCATGGGTATTGCATTGAATCTGTAGATCACTTTTGGGAGGATGGCCATTTTGATGATATTTATTCTGCCTATCCAAGAGTATGGGAGGTCCTTCCATCTTCTAAGGTCTTCATCGATTTCTTTCTTCAACTTTTTGTAGTTTTCCTTATAGAGGTCTTTTACCTCCTTGGTTAGGTTTATCCCTAAGCATTTTATTTTTTGGGGTGCTATTGTGAGTGGAATTGTTTTCTGGATTTCTGTTTCAGTGGATTTATGGTTGGCATACAGGTAAGCTTCTGATTTTTTAAGATTGATTTTGTATCCAGACACTTTGCTGAATTTGTTGATCAGGTCTATAAGATTTTTGGTTAAGTTTATTGGGTCTTCTAAGTATAATATCATGTCGTCTGCAAAAAGGGATAGTTTTAGTTCTTTCCCTATTCTTACCCCTTTGATTTCCTTCACTTGCCTTATTGCTCTGGCTAGAGTCTCAAGTACTATATTGAACAGAAGAGGTGATAATGGACATTCTTGTCTTGTTCCTGTTTTTAGTGGGAACTCTTGAAGTTTCTCTCCATTTAATATGATATTGGCTGTGGGCTTAGTGTATATTGCCTTTATGATGTTGAGGTATGTTCCTTCTATTCCGATTCTCTGAAGTGCTTTTAGCATGAATGGGTATTGGATCTTATAAAATGCTTTTTCAGCATCAATTGAGATAATCATGTGATTTTTGTTTTATTGTAAGCTAATTTATTGCTTTTCCTACCAGTTCTAATAATTACTTATGGAAGAGCTAGAGTCTCTCATAGTCATTATTAATTCTAGTGCCTCACACTGTGGATGGCAAGTCATAGATTCTCAATTTTTTGTGCGTGATCAAATGAACACATGGTTAATGGTTAAACAAATCACAATAATCAAAATTAAAATGTTGCCTTCAAATATCCTTTAACAATACATTTATTATCTCCTGAAATTTGAGTATTAATTTCTGATTAACCAAAGGAAACATACAGGTCTAAAAGTATTACTGAAGATTTGGTTTAATTCTGAGGTGAATAATTAAATAAAAGAGATTCATAGGTTTAAAAATTGTCCCAGAAACCAGAAGATCCAGCTTCTTTATCCATTCACATGAAATTTCAATTAAAACTATAATATTCTTCTTTCCTGGCTGTTCTTCTTCCAGGCTACACATTCAAAAATAAAAAGGTGTCACACTTGCTGAATGATGAAACTGTCCACAGCTCTTTAAGAGAAAAACTTCTTTCTTTTTAACATGTCTGCTTTGTTCCTTTAATGAAATTTGGCATGCTGTGCCTTCTATCCCATGATAGATGAGCTGCATGAAAACTAATAATTGTAGCCAAATTCCTGACAAAAATCACACATAATGGCTGTAGTTACTGATATCTAAGAGTGGAAGGCTAAAAATCATGTGTAATATGGTCAAACCATGAATTCATACTAAATAGCACACAAAAATTTATATTAATCATAACAAATATGAATCATATATTTGGCCAAAATTATTAGCAGTTCCAATTATCTTGTACAAGTCAATGTGTTTTCTCAAATATTAATTCCTAAACTCCTTAAGGGATCTGTGGAAGAGGATTCATATCATTAAAATAATAATAACAATAATAATATTCATGAGAAACTGACTTCTGCTCTGGGGCCAAAGGCAGATTCCAGAAGCCCAGGGATTAAATTTAGTTTGTGTCAAGGAAGAGAGTAGCCTTATATGAGTTTCATGAAATAGTGGATGACAGGGACTGTTGAAGGATGAGATATGTGAGATACATTTAACCCAGAATTGTGATGTGAGAAGTAATTCTGTGGTTTCAGCCAGGGGACCCATCAATGTCCTGCTGTCTAAAGTGAAGAGGATGTTGAAAGAATTCAGAAAGTAGCAGGGAAATTTTTATCCTATTGTTTCCATATCAAGTTCTGCACAGCATCTGTTTCAACACATTCCACCGCCTTGAAATTGCCTAACACCTTCTGTTCTGGAATACAACCTCAAAGATACTTCACTGTCAAGTTCATCTCACTTGAACTTACTCCATTTTTTTTTCTTCTCCCTCTTTTCAAGTTTCATCAGGTTCATGCTTTCTTTCTGACTCCTCTGTTTCTTTTACACCTGACATCAAAACTTTCATCACATCCCATGAGCTTCCCCAGTGAAACTATATCCAGAATCTTTCCACTCCGACCAGAAGACTGGCTTGGACTCAGCTGCTGTCTTTTCTCACCTGCAGTATTGTAACAGACTCCTCACTGGTCTCCCAGCTCTCAGCTCATTAAGGTGTCTTACAATCTCTCCTCAGCACAACAGATAAGATCATCCTTTTCATGCAACGGATCTGATCAGGTCTCCCCAACAGCTCCCTATTTCACACTTAATCCATAAACCTTGAAATGGCTAGCCATACCCTCCAAGAACAAAACCCTCATTACCATCTGCCCTCATCCTTGAAATGGCTAGCCATACCCTCCAAGAACTAAACCCTCATTACCATCTGCCCTCATCCTTGAAATGGCTAGCCATACCCTCCAAGAACAAAACCCTCATTACCATCTGCCCTCATCCTTGAAATGGCTAGCCATACCCTCCAAGAACTAAACCCTCATTACCATCTGCCCTCATCCTTCACTGTTTTCCCTGGGTCGTTCTTGGTTTATCTTGACTTCTGCTCTTACATCCTATCTGGGATTCCACCTGAGGGCCTTTGCTCTGCCCCATTTCCTCAGCCTGAAATTCTTTTCCCTGGAGTGTGCATATAGTAAAAGTTTGTCTTCATTCATGTCTTAGATCCGGGTTTTTTTTTGTCAGTAAATTCTGTGTTGACCAGTCTAAAATTAGACCCTTATCTTTATTACTCCCTATAACCTTTGTCATATCTTTCTCTCCTTTCTTCATTCTATTCATCATCCAGTTGATTGAAGTCTGACTGCTTTTTTTTTTTTTTTTTTTTGTACTGAGGATTGAACCCAGGGGTGCTATGCCAGTGAGCTATATCCTTGGTCCATTATTATTATTATTATTATTATTATTATTATTTATTTTGAGAAAGCGTTTCACTAAGTTATGCAGGCTGGCCTCTACCTTGTAATCCTCCTGCCTCAGCCTCTGGAGTAGCTTAAATTAAAGACATGAGTCCCACCATTGAATGGGTACTTTCAATGATCAAATGGTTGCAAAATAGAAGGCAAGCCCTGAGGGGAAGGGGTTTGGGCTGTGGTAGTTAAAGCTATTCTCCAAACCTGGACAGAGCTAGGACTATAAGGAGACACATTTTGATTAAAGGAATGAACTAATTATTTCACTAATTCTTTCTTTCACTATTTTTCATCCTACAGTGAAAGAAAGCAGAAAATTATTTCTGCCTTTGTTCTCACTATAAAAGAAGACTGGGTTAGTGGATCAGTGGACTACATCCACGTACCATCATTTTGACTACCACTTGTCTCACCTGGGCCTAATCTCTTAAGTGGTTGAATTTGAGAGAAGAGTTCCAGGGAGGTTATATATTGTGCTGTCTCATTACAAACACATGATTAGGAGACCAGAGGGATCTGAGTTCACTTATTTTGAGTCGAGGGTCATTCTACCTCCGAGCTACATCCCCTGCCCTTTGAAACAAGTTCTCATCAAGTTACTGAGAGTCTTGATAAGTTCCTGAGGCTAGCCTCTAACCTGCAGTCCTCCTATTTCAGTCTCTTAAGTACTGGGATTGCATGTGTGCAGCACCACAGCTGCTTCCAGTGTTAATATTAGACATTATGTTCTTGGGGCATCATTTTTCTTCATTGTATCATAAAACTTGTAGTGAATTAAAGTCTCTCAGGCTAAATTCTACCACTATTTTAAGCATAGCCCACTTGCATTGATGAGGTAGCTTAGAAGTGAAATGTTAGGTAGAAGGAGGTATCGGGAAAATTCATAAAAATATAGTTTTTAGCCTTTTAAAAATCTGGAGAGTGTGAGTCCAAAACTCCACCCCTTGGAAGTTTTTTCTTTGTTTCGGCCCAAAAGAGACCCTTACCGCCAAATTCCGGAAGAGCCCAGCCCACCTAAGCAGCACACACCTGGAAAGAGGAGGAGCCAGCTTTCACCTGGAGCTCAACCTATCGAATACTTGGAACCTGAGAGAGAGGGGCTGGAAATGAGGACCCCGCCCTCTCATATACCCCCTGGATCTCCACGTGTTCCCTCTCTTGGCGCTTGCTCTTGATCGGGAACATGCCCTAGGACTTGGTCATGGGGAACCCCTGTCTCCCTTTCCGTTTTTTTGTATCCCAGTTTTTCCTTCCCAGTTTTTCCTTAAATTAAACCTGCCAGATGTTGTAAATGATATGTGTTGAAATTCTTTTTTTCACAATATCAAGAACCTGGATTTTATATTACCTTATTTTTGGGGTACATTTGGCACCCCATCACAGCATGACCATTATATTATACCCAAATATCATACTTTCTGCCCTTCTTCATTTTACATTCTATTTCTCATAGGTATACTTAGGAGGCAAACATTAATTTATCCTTAGCAATTGTACCACTAAATATAAATTATGTAACACCAAGAATTTTCAGTTTGAAAGATAATTTGTCAGATAGTGTTAAAAGACAATAGTAACTTTATTTCTAAACTGGTAAATTTATTTGCAGACAAATTATTTGCCTAATGAAGAAGATCACATTGATATTATTTACCTTTGATCAACACTTGAGAATTGCGAAAATCACTACTGAATTAAGTGCACATAGACGTGCTCATGATACAACTTGGATATAATGTCCAAAAAAAAAACAAAAATGGCGAAAGTTACAGAAAAAAATAATCTCAGAGTGATAAACATATTTTCCTAGGTTTCTCTGAGGCTTTGAAAAATCTTTATCCTCAAGAATTTCAAAGAGAAATTGTAAAACCTATCTGCCTCAATTGGAATATTTATAAATCAACATAGACAAAGGTTAAACAATATTTTAAAAAACCTGAGGATTAAATTCTAGTTCTGTGAGTGATTTTCCATATCTTATTAGGAATCAGTGTTAATTTCATGTAAACATTTGAAAACTAGGGAAACATTAATTATTTATTGAATAGAATGTTATCCTAGTGTTCTAAGTACTTAGCCAACATTTGTTATTTGAAAGGTTTAAGATGGTTATGTTTTGTTATAATATGACTTTTATTGAACTCATCATATGATGTGTTACTTGGAATTCAAAATGTGCAAAAGTACTTTGAAACCTCTTAAAGAGATCAAAATTAGTTGGCAGCTTCTGGATGATTTAGAAGCAAAGATAAATTCTATTCATTCTGACGAAATAGAAAGACTTATGTATAACACATTAAGAGAATATAAGAGAGATGTAATTTTTCCGCCTTAGGGACAGACTAGGTGGGTAGAAAGTTGTATTTATGACAGGCTATTTAGAATATGAGTTACCCAACTGAAGAAAAAAGGATGAATTTAACAAAGACTATACAGCTTGAGCAAGAGCAGGATTAAAATGCTTAGTATATCTGACAAATTAGATAACAAAAAGGAATTAAATATACCCCAAATAGAAGTAGCATTATAAAGAGAGAAGTAGACCCACCACAGCACAACGAGTACTGCGGTTGCCTGACCACATCTCCTTTGGCTCTCTCTTTAGTGTATCTTTCATTATTTCCAACTGTCTGAGGGCTCTCCCTGGTGGCTGAAGCTGGCTCTGGTGGTAAGGTACTGGAGAATAAATGCCAACTGGAAGGTACCTCCTGCAGATGGCTGAAGGTTGTTGATATATTAATACTCCAGCTTCCTCACCCTGTAGCTGGATCTCTATGAGACGCATGTTCTACACTGGTACTTTGAGTTCTCCAGGATAAGGCTCCAGTTACAATATGATATGAGTTTCATAATGTCTTCTTTATTGGCTACCTTCTTTTCTGTCTCACTTTCCTCTTCCTTGCAAGGATAGCTTGAGGGTAAATCTAAATAATCCAAACAAATTTAAATAATTGTCACAAGCTCTGCTGCTAGTATAATGTAAACTCAGACTTGCTTATTTAAGTGATATATAATATTACCCAAGAACCATTGACTGCTTTCATATCCTCCATAAAGATACTGTGCCAGTATCTTGCTTTCTCCTCCTTCAAGTTCTTCAGACAAGGTAACTATGATTGGTAATGTAAATGTATAATTTAGTGTAATGTAGAAGTCAAGAATTTTAATGTTATGTTCTAAAACGTTTGGTCATCATTTCGATGCTTGTTATTGCTTCCTTAGTTAAAAGAGAACATAGAGCAGGTTGTTCAAAGGCAAAGAATTATGGGACAGGTCAGTTTGCATTCTGTTTCTGCCAGTTTTTTTCTGTAACTTTTCATGATTACCTTCTTGAAGTTTGATTTTTAATATAAGAAACAAGAAAATTATTAAAGTGAAGTGAAACTTTTAAGTTTTTTAATATACACAAGAAAGCTCATTAATCACCACTTGTCATTATTGTTTTGTTGAATTATTTTGGTTAGGCTAGCTTGGAACATAATGTTCAGCAAAATATAAATCAAGATTCTTAAGTTTTAAATTAAAATGTATATTCACCATTCAGGTTATTTTATCCCACTACTAATTTAGAATCTATCATCTGTCTGTCTATCTATCCACCCGTGACCTTTTTACTCTTGTGCCAAACTCTATGTTAAGTGATGTATATTAACTTAACGAATAAAATTTATGAGAAAATTCTATTTTATTAAAATTAAAATTAGAATAATCAACTATCCATTCTCATTTTTTTAGAATTGAAGGATTTTGTGAGGCCCTCCAAAACTTAGTGAGACCCTATTTCAAAATGAAGACTTAAAAATAGGGCTGGGAATGTAGCTCAGAGGTAGAATGCCCCTGAGTTCCAATCCCAGGTGCTGAAAAAAAAAAAAATTGGATTTTCTCTGATATGGGACGTTTAGTGCTAAAAACAGCAAAATCCCATGTAAAGCAGGGTGCTTGGTCACCATATCAGGAAAATAATTAACTTGTTCAGGATCATAGAATTGCACTTATAAATTTTGGTTTTGAACCTTGCTTGTGCTATTTATCTCTCTCTCTCTCTCTCTTTCTCTCTCTCTCCTTTTCCTCCTGAGAATAGATCCATCTTCACTTTGTCTATTCTTAGAAAAATGCTCATAATACCCATGATATATTGACAAAAACCTCAGGAAGGAGCTGAAGCTACCTCAGAGCTGTGCTCTCCATGTAACTGGTACTACCCCTCTTTCAGAGAGCATTTTTTAAATCAGTCAGAACATTTGTTTATTGCTACAGTAATCATATAATTTATAACTGGAATTGGTACTATAGTCTCACAAAACAAAAAAAAATTCTCTCAATTTTAGCATGACTTGAGAGTGTCTTGTGAGCTACTCATGTTGATCATTGAACCCCATTTAAACATAAACCAAAATTTTAATAGATTTGAACAAAATACTAGTAAATAAGAAATATAAATAATAAGCTGGGCATGGTGGTGTACGCTTGTAATCCCAGCATTCAGGAGGCTGAGACCGGAGGATCCGAGTTCGCGGCCAGCCTCAGCTACCTAATGAGGCACTCTGCAACTTAGTGAGACTCGGTTTCAAAATAAAGAATAAAAAATAGGGCTGGGGGTATAGCTTGGAGGTAGAATGCCCCTGAGTTCAATTACCAGTACCTCAAAAAAAAAAAAAAGAAAAGAAATGTAAATAATATGTACATTATTAGCAAACTACTTTTGTGTACCGACAGCCTCCTGCATGCAAGGCAAGTGTTCTACCTCTGGACCACATGTGAAAGGAAACATACCAAGTGCTGTGCATGTATGCTTGTATCATTTTGAACCTCACTATGATGTATAATTACAATGCACCATTAAAAGTATAAAAAGAAATGTAAATAATAGCAGGTAAAATATTTTATTGTTATAAACAACCTACAGAACTGTAAATAATAATTGGTAGAATATTTTTATCATTATTAATATCCTATACATTTAGAATTATACCAAAGATTAAAAATATACTATTAACATTGCTTGTTGAAATATTTATTGCTTTGAGATTGCTTTTAGTAATGTCTCTAGAGGATTTTACTTTTTGTAACTTCTTCCTTACTCTCTTTCCACTTCAATTTCTTTTAACTTTTCACCAATTAACATATATTTTCTTTGGGATTCTTTTTAAGCTCTGGAGTGTGGAATACTTTTTAAGCTATAGAGTATGCCTTGACAAGTGGTGGGAATTTTTTTATTGTGGTACTTGGGATGGAACTCGGGGGATTTCTACCTCTAAACTACACCCTGAGCCCTATTTTAATTTTTTTTTTTTAACAGGGTCTCAATAAGTTGTGGAGAGCTTCACTAAGTAGCTGGCCATGAACCTGCCATCCTCCTCTCTCAGCCTCCCAAGTCCTGAGATTACAAGCATGCACAACCACACCCAACTAGTGATAGGAATTCAAAGTAGATTTATTTCCATACCTTTTTTCATGCTATATCGTAAGGTGCAGAAATATCTTGATGTCACACTTATTGATTAAGTTGTAGGTGACTACATGGTATTTATTAGTTTCTTTTTTTGTATAACTGTTTTTCCTCTTTCTCTTACCACACACACAATATGATTAATTATTAACTTAGTAAAAGTTCTTATTCTAATATCAACCTTTCACTGGAATTGCTTTTTATTACTTCTTAGAAGCATAGATATGTGCAGACATGTGGTCACTTTGTCTTCCAGCGTGGTGCTGAGGATTTATATGTTAAAGTTGATAAGGTTTAGATATAATTTATGTTATATAAGTCTTTACCCCATTATATTACAGTGGATATTAGAATTATTTAAATTATTTATATGGGCATGCTATATTATCTTTCAATTTAACTTCAGCAAAATAAAATTAGAATTATACTACATCTCGAGCCGGGCGTGGTGGCGCACGCTTGTAATCCCAGCATTCGAGAGGCTGAGACCGGAGGATTCGGGTTTGCGGCCAGCCTCAGCTACCTAGTGAGGCACTCTGCAACTTAGTGAGACCTGGTTTCAAAATAAAGAATAAATAATAAGGCTGGGGGTATAGCTCGGAGGTAGAATGCCCCTGAGTTCAATCCCCAGTACTGCAAAAAAAAAAAAAGAATTATACTACATCTCTATTTTCAGAGGGAGGAATCTAGTAGAACAGCATTGAGAATCTAGTAGGGCAGCATTGAAAACACTGACTCAAGCATTCCAAGAGATTGCCCTCAGCAAACAAATTGTTTACAAATCACAATAATGGTTTTAATGAAGCAGATTCACTTGATATAATCAAGTATCTTTTCCAATTGAGACTGTGTTTAATTTAAATTTTAGAAAGTCTCTTTAGGCACGAAAATGTACTTAAGGAGGCATTGTGAAAACTTCATGATAGTGCACCTAGACATCTTCAAATTTTGTGACACAGCAAACCTCATCTTTGCACCCATACCAAAACATTTTTGGAGCCATTTGGCAAGGATTGTGTGAAATTAAGTGTGAAAATAACTACAGCTACAAAGATCCATACCTTTTTTTTTTTTTTTTTAATAGAAGAGAAGAATAAGAGAAGTAGGACAAGAAGGAATCCTGAGTTGGGGGAATGAAAGACCTGAGGAACAGAAAGAAAGAGAGGCATACAATTGTGTAAAATAATACTATGGAAAAGATTAAGAAGCAAGAAAAGACTAGGAGGTGGAATTCACAATTTAAAAAAAAATAATTGTGAGTGTTCATGGAAACAGATTGGTGACATAGAAGGATGTAATCTGTGGATATAATGAGGGGCATTTCCTCAATTACACACTGGTGAGATATTGCTTTTGGTTTTATTCCAATAGAGAAAAGTTTACCCTCCCCCTATGAGATAGTTGTGTTCTAGAACATTGGAATATGAATTAACTAAGGAATCTGTCAAAAGGTGGGTGTGGTGGTGCACACCTGTAATCTCATTACTTGGGAGGCCAAGACAGAAGGGTCACAAGTTTGAGGCCAGCCTCAGCAACTTAGCCAGGCCTCCTGCAATTTAACAAGACATTTTTTATAACTACAAAATAAAAAAGGCTATGGTGTAACTCAGTGGTATATGCCTCTGGGTTCAATACTCAGTACAAAAATAAAAGAAAAAGAAAATCTGTCAAAGTCTTTGCTAGGGTGGTAAAAAATAAATTATATAATAAATATTCATTTTTCACTAGATATCCTAGCCAAGGGTTTTGCAGTGGATATTCTTTACTCCTTTTAATATCCCATCTATGTTAAATTATCACTTTACCCATTTTATAGGTGACAAAAGTGACTAAAGCCAGTAATTTGACTAAAGTCAGAAAGATTATATATGATACAAGTAGAATTCAAAATCTGAGCTAATCTTCTTTATTTGAGTATTCACCTGCTGTATAAGTTCTATATATCAATGTTTACCATAGACCGTATCTAAAGCAATAGTTCCAAACACAGTGGTATATTTTGCTGGCCTTAGGTGAAACAACATGTGTAAATTAAGTTTCATAATTATGAGGCTTAATCAAAAGTATTTCAGTTCAAATAACATTATGACAATATATCAAGGTATTACTACCGATGTCAATGACATGTACCTGGAGGGAGAAGTGTGGGGTAGGGTGAGAAGGAAATACACCAAGAGTTTTGTGCATGTATGTTTGTATCACTTTAAATCTCATCATCCTGTATAATTGCAATGCACTAATAAAAATATATCTGAAAAATCTCCACTTTGTCTCTTTACTTTCTCTTCCTCTTTTTCCTATTTTTATGCCACGTAGACTAATACAGACTGTCTACTTCATCCTCTGTCATTAAAGACACTACCATCTACCACACTTACTTATATTGGTGTTTGCCCTCTGGCCATTTTATTTTTTAATCAACTAGGTTATCCAGTAAATATCTACAAATTGTACCATGTCTTCCAAATTCCTTGGCTTCTTTTTGCTTTTTTTTTCTTCTGCAACATGTGCTACTTGCATTTCTCTCTTAAATTCTCTTGAATCCAGCTTATCTGCAGGGCCTGAATCATTCCACATTTATCCTAATACAATAGCTGGATTATCAATGATTCTCTACTTGGCCTGTTATTGCCAGAGATTTTCCAATCTACCCACTTCTCTGATATAAGGGTGAATGATCCCAATCACCAATCTAGGTAGGCTTTTTAATCATTCGAAAGGCTTTTGTATTTTCTGTTGCTTGTAAGATAATATTAAAGTTTCTTACTATGACATAGAAATCCTAGACATGCTAATCCATCCGCTCTTCTCCATAGACGACTCCTAACACATCTTGTATTATAAATACTCAATATTTATTTTTTCTAAATATGTTACTTTTTAAATACATGTTCTTGTTTTACCTCATTTATCCTCCTTTTCAAATTATTCCTAATATGTGAATACAAATATTTTCTTGTCAAATTCCTCCTTGCTAAATTCACCAGTATCCTCTTCTGTGTGCTCTGTCATTTTGCATTGCTGCCTTTGTTAAATTTGTCCATAGTCCTCTTGCTTGTATACGTGATTTTCCTTTTAGCATTTTAGTGCCTCCATTAACTATTCCTTTCTCATATTGTTCACTGGCTATCAGGCATAGGATCTGATATAAAATGAAATGTAATACAATGGATGAATGGGGAAAATGTGATTTCATCAGTTATGGTATAGAATAGATTTAGCATTTTTCTTTTCAGATTGTCTTAGGAATGTGAAGCTTTATATTTGAAGAGACATTGTGGCGACATAAATAATGTAAAGCTATCATATTACCTAGGAACAATGTCTTAGTTTTATCTAAAAGTTTATCTAAGTGCATTTCTAAGTATATTGTCTCAGTTTTCCAGGAAAGAGATTCGATCAGAGCAAGGGATTGTTATGGTTTGGAATTAGAATGTTCCCCTAGACCTCATGGAGACAGACAAGGCAGCCATGTTGGAGGTACGGCTTGGTTGCTGAGGAAGGACCCTTGGGGTATGGACTTGGGAATTATATATGGTCCCTTCTCTCTATCTCTCTCATCTCTCTCTCTCTCTCTCTGCTCCTTATGACATGCCCTGAACTCCACAGACTTCACCTGTTCTAACATGGACTGAATCCCCAAATCTCCAGAACTGTAAGCAAATAAATTTTGTTCCTCTACAATGTGGTGTTCAGGTGTTTGGGGTTATAACAGTAAGAATTCTGACTGAAACAGGAATGCATTTTAGAGTGGTCATCTCAGTTTTCCTGGGACTGATAGTTTCCTTAGGATGTGGGACTTTCAGAGTTAAAACTGGGAAAAAACCCAAGTAAACCAAGATGTTTGGTCAGAGAAGTTGTGTATAATTTAAAAAGTGAGCACTCTCAAGAGAAAGGAAGTGAGGTAGCAAGTATAGGCAGAGAAAAGAACTATATTGAACAAACATGTGGTAAACTGCTGAAATCAATAGAGCACAATTTTCTTTAGAGAAGGGCAGCTGGGAGATTTTTGAACCCGACCCTTGGAGTGGATCAAGGATGGATGTTTTTCTGCATCTCTACTATCTAAGGGAACAACATCAAGTTATGGGTATTCATAGGGGTAATAACACTGTCCACTCTAAGTATTTCCTTTAATAAAGTCACAATCTTATCATGGTATAAGCTGGCACTAATAACTTTAGATAGGATATAATGAAATAGACTTACCTATCATTTTAAAACTTGGTCTGGAAACCAGTATGTGCTCTTTGGCAAAAATTAAGTCTTTGATTTCTAAGAAAAATGTCTATGGGTCCTTAATATGTCGTCATTAAACCTTTCTGTTAAAGGGAAAATCAAAACCTTTTATGAGAACTATCTCCCCATCCGGAAATAACCCTTATCTTTTCTGCATTCCCATAGCATGCTTTGTTTTTTATATATTTTATCATCTTAATTCATTATTTCATCTTTGTTATCTCTTAAAGTACTTAGGTTTATTCTATAGAGTTTCACAATGGGGGGGGGGGGACTCGTTTGAATGCTATACTCATCCTGGGAATTCAACAATGTCTACCAAGAGTTGCATTGTTTAGAGGTCCATCCAATAGCTCTAAAGTGAACTGGGAAGCCAAGAAATTTACTATAAATAGCTAATAAGAAAAAAAAAACCAATAATCCATATTAAATTAAATGAGAGCTAAGAATCTATCAGAGATATAAACACATGGAAGTCTATCAGCAAACTTGAAATAGATCATTCAGTAGATTGCTAGGGCTGAATGCCAGATCTGAGTGGAAAAATGTGAGGAATGAAACAGATGATAAAACTATGGACAAGCCGGGCGTGGTGGCGCACGCTTGTAATCCCAGCATTCGGGAGGCTGAGACCAGAGGATCCGGGTTCGAGGCCAGCCTCAGCTACCTAGTGAGGCACTCCGCAACTTAGTGAGACCCGGTTTCAAAATAAAGAATAAAAAATAGGGCTGGGGGTATAGCTCAGAGGTAGAACGCCCCTGAGTTCAATCCCCAGTACCGCAAAAAAAAAAAAAAAAACAAACAACTATCAATTATTTGATGTAAAGAGACCTTATTTTATTTGCATTCTATGTTACCTATCATGGTGACTTATTTCAAATAAGTACCTCATAAATGTATATTGACTTTTGGTGTGAATAGTAAATACATATATAGATGAATAAAGTGTGAATCTTATGGTTGTATGGAGGATTTCTCATCTGCCACACAATACTTTGATATGTTCCTAAGAACTAGAGAAGTAATATGTCTTACATGAAAAACCAGGCTTTAGGGGAAAAAAAGAGAAAACACTTTTCTTTACAAGGTGAGTAAATCTTGATCAATGAAAAAATTTTATTACTACAGTGATTCTCAAGCTCTTGAAAAACAAGACTAAAAAAATGATCAGAACCCTTCATCCAGGGTTCAAAGCCAGCCATGGCAATTGAGCAAGGCTCTTAGTAACCTAGTGAGACTCTGTTTCCAAATAAAAAATAAAATCAGATTGAGGGTGTAGTTTGGAGGTAGAATGCTTCTGGGTTCAATCACCAGTACCAAAAACAAAAAACTGGATGACAATGTAAAATTCAGCACCTTTGAAACAGGACCATTCATTTTATTTACATTCATTCTTTGTTCTATTGCCTTATACATTGTATTTACCTTCATGATAAGTGTCATATTATTGTGCTACCAGTTTTTAGGAAAATTTTGAATACAAGTAAGAAAAATTTGCATATTCATATATTTATGGTTTCTGATATTCTTTCTTCTTTTCTATAAACTTAAGTTTTCTTCTAGTGTCATTTCTCTTTTTCCAGAATGAGTCTCTTCAGTATTTTTTTTTTTTTGAGTTTAAAGTTTGCTGACATGACAGTGCATTCATTCAGTTGTTTATATTATTTGCTCTTCATTTTAAAAATATCTTTTCATTTATATAGAAATTTAAGTTCATAATTATTCAAAAAAGACTTCAGGACTTTAATGCTAATGGATCATCTTCTGGCCCCTCATTATTTCTAATGAGTTATCTGTATGCATATTATTGTGTTATGTGTAATTTGTCACTTTGGTAGCTTTCAAGATTTTCATTCTATCTTTGGTAATTAGCAATATGACTGTACTTAGCTGTGTATCTTCTTTTTACTACTTGTATTGTTGGATCTGTAATTTGATGATTTTCATGAAATATGAGGAAATGATTTTTGTTACTTATCACGGAATGCCTGTACCCACTCTAGTTCTCTTCTGGAACTCCAATCTCATGAATGCTATTTACTGTTTCTTAACATTTTATAAATTGCTAGGGCTCTATTTACTATTAGTGTGAATTTCTTTATATTCTTTAGACTGGGAAATCTGGTTAGTCTGAACAGAAAACTCTGTGGTGCTCCTTCAGTCTTTCAACTGTTGTGTTGTTGATCTCCTCCTCCTCTTCCTCCTCCTCCTCTTCCTCCTCCTCCACTTCTTCCTCTTCCTCCTCCTCCTCCACTTCTTCCTCTTTCTCCTCCTCCTGTTGCTCCTCCTCCTCCTCCTTCTTCTTCTTTCTTCTTTCTGTTTTCTTCCTTGTTTCCAGTCACTCCTAATATCAAACTTAATACATTACTATGTAATCCAATAGGACTAAAACTTTCTGATTAAATTCTAGCTCTTTTGGGCTAGATGCATAGCTCAGTGGCAGGGACGTTGCCTAGCATGTGTGAGGCCTTGAGTTTGAATCCCACCACAATAAAACAACAACACAAACAATAATAACAAATAAAACAAAATAAAAAACCAATTCTAGTTGTATTGCATTGAATGGCTTAGAGGTTGCTTGCACTGAAAATACATATAAACATAAATCTCTTCTATAATTTCTTCCTTTCAGGGGTCAAATACACTCCAGTTTCTGGCCTCTTTTATTTTTTCTTCAGTGCCAATTGTAATTGTTCAGAGTTCATATTATTATTTCTGTAGGAGTGTTTGTTGAATAGAAGCTACCATGTCATTATTAGAAAAAAGATCTTTGTTTTATTAATTTCTAACTTTAAATGCATGCTAAATACATTCATTTGTATACTTGCACTATTTTCTGATAAAAATAGTTAAAATACAAGCCATGCAATTTATGAATTAATTGGTCAAAGAAAGAATTTCATTATATCTAAGAAGAAACGAATAATCTAAAAATGCTGATAAACTAATTGCTATTAGAAAATAAGAACTAGAGATAGCAAGCAAACTCTTAAATGTAATGAATTAATTTCCTAAAATTTTCATTAAACATTCTCAATGAAGAATATACAGTTGTGCTCCCTTTAGTTTTGGCAAAAAAATTAGAAAGGACAGTATTTTCACTGCTCCTTTATGATTGTGGATGTTAATGTCAAAATAATATACAACTAAAAAGCCTAAGATTGAAGAGCAATAAATAGAACTGTTTAGTCACAGTTGATAAAATTAATAGTATAGAATACCAAACGAAATCAACGCATACATTAATAATGGATTTGAAGAATTTTGCTGAAAAGATGAAATTATAAAACATAATGTTTTCTCTATTTCACTAATAAACAACTGGAAAATAAAATATAATGGTACTATTTATGAAAGCAACAAATTATCTTTCCCCAATGATCTCTATGGGAATAAAAAGAAATTATAATAAAATTAGATAATAAAGTATTTTCATATAGAGGACAATAATTTTAATATAAATTCAGTAAAATCTTAATCCAAACTCATGTAATATATTTTCCTAGACTTGTATGTGTGTGTGTGTGTGTGTGTGTGTGTGTGTGTGTAAGTAGATAGCCATTGATAAGTAAGTCCAGATCTAAAAAATG
The DNA here is from genome assembly GCA_004027655.1 of Graphiurus murinus. Classification (NCBI taxonomy): domain Eukaryota; kingdom Metazoa; phylum Chordata; class Mammalia; order Rodentia; family Gliridae; genus Graphiurus; species Graphiurus murinus. The sequence continues at coordinate 37,060 of PVLC010015011.1, forward strand.
AAGCTAAGGGAAAATATTTCTTATCAGAGACTAACATAAAGCAAATGAAAAATAACATTAAAATCGATTTATAGAAAATGAAACAAATAAATAGAACAGGAGAGGGAAGGAATATTTTTATTATAAATAGTAAATGTGGCACAATAATTTGATGCTGTAGTTAACATTGGTTTACTGACTATAAGTTTGTACAAATAGTTCTTAACAAATATATATCTATATTTCTACTTTGTAACATAAAATCAAATTATATAGCTTAAATTACTTACTTCAGTAAGGGTCTACATAAGACAAGTAAAATCACAAAATGAATAGGAGAAATCCTAGGAGGATAGTACATCTGTGATTAAGAGTTTGTGACAGGAAATCTAAATAATACAAAGGCATATAGAAAGCAATGGAACATTAATTTGATTAGTTTGGAATTAAGGATTTGCTTTTGCTGGAGGATGGCACAGAGTATCAGATAAATGACAAACAATAAAATTGGAAAAATAAACTTGGAAAAAATAACTAATGCCATTAAGTGAAACTATATTTCTTTTTCTTTTTTTTTTTTTTTATTGTAGTAATTCGTGCAATATAACATACATCCTTGTTAAGTACGGGTTGTTAACAACATATTTGCACATAGTTCTCATTTGACCCTTTCCCCGATTCCCACCCCAATCCCCTCCCCTTCCCTCCCCCTCAGGTTCACTTCAGTGAATGACCTTGATATGATTGTGTAATTACATCACTTGCTTGAGGGCGTCCCTCTGCCCCCTGCGTCCACTACAATTAAATCAACTTGAATGCTTATCGAGGATCTCTCCTTTTCATCTGGAGACCCTCTTATGCCACATCCCCTCCCTAGCATCCACATATTAGGGAGAACATATGCTTCTTGGTTCTTTGTGACTGACTAATCTCACTTAACATAATGTTTTCCAGTTGCATCCATTTCCCTGCAAAGAACATGATTTTATTCTTCTTTATGGCTGAGTAAAATTCCATTGTGTACATATCCCATAGTTTTGTAATCCATTCATCTGTAGTTGGACATCTTGGCTGCTTCCATAGTTTGGCTATTGTGAATTGAGCTGCTAT
>PVLC010015012.1:0-37977 GCA_004027655.1 Graphiurus murinus
TGTCTTATGTCCCGCTTTCTCCCTAGCTTCCACATATTAGGGAGAGTATCCGATTTTTTACTTTTGGTGACTGACTAATCTCACTTAACATAATGTTTTTCAGTTCCATCCATTTCCCTTTAAATGACATGATTTTGTTCTTCTTCATGGCTGAGTAAAATTCCATTGTGTACATATCCCGTAGTTTTGTAATCCATTCATCTGTTGATGGACATCTTGGCTGGTTCCATAGTTTGGCAATTGTGAATTGTGCGGCTATAAACATAGATACACATGCATTGGTCTTGATAGTTTGGTTTCCATTCTTTTGTGTAGATACCTAGAAGTGCTATTGCTGGATCATGTGGTAGGTTCATTCTCATTTGTCTGAGGATCCTCCATATTGTTTTCCAAAGTGGTTGCACTAATCTGCAATCCTACCAACAATGTATTAGGGTTCCCACTTCTCCACCCTCGCCAGCATTTGTTGTTGTTTGTGTTCTTGATGATTACCATTCTATTTGGTGTTAGGCCTTTCACCTTTATTTCAACTATCCGATTGAAAACATAGTTTTGGATGGTATTGGGTGTTTTTTTGTTTGTCTCTTTGTTTGTTTGTTTGTTTGTTTGTTTGTTTGGCTGCCCTAGGTGAATTCAGATTTGCTTTTGGGATTCACACATCCGCACTGTGTAAGATCTAGATGGGGCAGTCATTCCTGGTGACCACTCTCCACTCTCAAAGTTGAAGAAAACAGATCCTTGCTTGCCCACCCCCACCTAAACTCAGCCAGGCCAGCGGTAAGGTGTATGACCCAAACTTGGTTGTCAGAAGCTTGTTCTGGGGCTCAGACCTTGAGTTGGTGAATACTGACAACAGGAAAATCTGGGAGATGTCCATGTAGAGATGGCATGCACTCCTCTCTATCCCATTTTAAGAAAATTGCCACTGCTGGGGTTCCTAATGCCCAGCCCTCCATGGGCCTCCTTGATCCCTACCCATTTCCAAGTCTGATTGTCCCAGCTCTCATAGCTCTCTGGGCTTTCCCACTGATAACTCCCTTCTGCTTAAGTGAGCCCAAGTCAACATCTGTGGCCTTGTCTGCTTACAACTTTATAAAACTAATTGTCAGATGAGTGTAGTAGAACAAAAGGAGGCTGTCCCCCCTCCTGCCTCATTATTAGAAAATAAATCTGAGGATTAAAGAGATTCGTTCAAATCTCAGCTTTAGTTAATCAGGTAGCTCAAGCAGTTGATGTGAGGATACTTTGAAGCAAAAAAAAAACCTGAAAAAGCACAAATGTCAGTAGGAAGATTAGACATTTCTAATGTAGATGAGACTGTGTAGTCCTGGAATGGAAATTAATCCTGATAATGGTGCATTGATGTGTTTACTGTAGGGGAATAACAGCTGCAGCTGGGAAGCCCTTAACAGATGCCCCTGCTCTCCCTGCTTTTAGATAAGCTGAGCTTTGGAGACAAAGCAAAGAAAATGCACATCTGCATCCAGTGGGTATCTCAGGCAATCATGAGATACACAAGAAACTAGAGGCTGGAACTTTACTCTGAGCTGAGGGTAGCTTTCCTGAAAGAGTACCATGAAGAATGCTCCTGGGGCATCCTGACATCTGATCGCTGATGCAGGGAGGTCCTGCCCAACCCCCATACAAGGTGAGGAAAAGACCAGACCAAAAGCCAAATGCTGTGCTCATCTGTGGACTCCCAGTGACTTGGAAGCCCTAACTTGACTTATTACTAGAGAACAGCTGGAGGTTCTATGAAGGTCTAGCTTATGCTCAGAGGAAAGAGCCCATTTAGAATAGGGAGCAAAACTCTGTCTTTGGCTGCTGACTGGCCATCCTCAGTGCAGATCACTACAGATGCGTAGTATCACTGAGCCAGAGAGATTGTGAGGCTGATTCCCTTTTTGACTGCCTGGGCAATCCTTTTCTCAGAAACAGGACACACTGCCTCATCTAGGTGGCACTAGAAAATAAGAATGTACCCAGGAAACCGGGCATGGTGGCGCACGCTTGTAATCCCAGCATTCGGGAGGCTGAGACCAGAGGATCCAGGTTCGCAGCCAGCCTCAGCTACCTAGTGAGGCACTCTGCAACTTAGTGAGACTCGGTTTCAAAATAAAAAATAAAAAATAGGGCTGGGGGTATAGCTCGGAGGTAGAATGCCCCTGAGTTCAATCTCCAGTACCACAAAAAAAAAAAAAAAAAAAAAAAATGTACCCAGGAGAGTGCCCACCTGTTCTCAGGTTTTATCCAACTGCTTTTTCTATTTAAGTCTTGAAGGCGTCAAGTTTTGGGTCGAACTGTTCACTTAGGCATTTGATGAAGTTCATGAAGACAAGAGTTCAAAATAACAGCAACAAAAATAAACAGAATAAAACTGGTCATGGATTCTCTAAGTCAGGCTCTGACAAAACCACCAGTTGTGCCTGACTGATCAATTGTGCTTAAGTTTGTCATTAAGGAGAATAAATGTCATTGGATAAGTAAATTAAGTGACAAAAGCACAGGAACAAACCACAATATTACAAAAATGTAAATGCTGTTTTACATTTATTTATTTATTTATTTATTTATTTATTTATTTATTTATTTATTTGCAGTACTGGGGATTGAACTCAGAGGCATTTTAGTTCCAAGCTATATCCCCAGCCCTATTTTTTATTCTTTATTTTGAAACAGGGTCTTACTAAGTTGCGGAGTGCCTCACTAGGTAGCTGAGGCTGGCTGCGAACCTGGATCCTCCAGTCTCAGCCTCCCAAATGCTGGGATTACAAGCATACGCCACCATGCCCAGCTTGTTTTACTTTTAAATATACACATAATCATACTTCACAATTCAAATGCTACAAAAAATTTAACTTTTAATGAATTCAATGTAGAAGCCAATAAAAAAATCAAAGGCTTTCTAAGTTCTCTAGGAAAAACGTCAAGTGATACTAATGCCCTTTTAAAGTAATTCTTTTAATTTCATCCATGTATCTTTCTATGTATTTCATCTATGTATTTCTATGTATTTCATCTATGTATTTTTCTTTTTTTTTTTTTTTTTTGCGGTACTGGGGATTGAACTCAGGGGCATTCTACCTCCAAGCTATACCCCCAGCCCTATTTTTTTTTTTTTATTCTTTATTTTGAAACCTCTCATCTATGTATTTTTCATCAATGATTTTTCAAATTTCACATGTCAAGCTTTATAAGATTGATTCAAATGAACCCCAAACTCAACATATTAAGAATTGAATTCAGTATCCTCTTAAACAAGTTCCTATTTTTGTCTTCTTTATTCATGCTCTCTTCTGAATATCTTTTTATTGCCTCATAAAATATTTTTCATTAGTGCAAAATAATTATACAGAATAGTGGGATTCCCCTGTGGCATATTCATACATGCACATAATTTGATCAATTTCATTCCCCTGTACCTCTCTTCCCCTCTTCTCCTCCCTTCCCCAGCCCTCTTCCTCTATCCTACTGGTCTCCCTTCTATTTTCATGAGATTTCTATTTTGCCTGGAGAAACCTTGAGCATCCTTCCAGGTCAGGTTAAATAGTCTCTTGGGGAAGATATTTTTGTCAGTCTCCAGAAACAAAACTTTAAAAAAAATAATACCTGCTATGGAGCGCTTACTACATGCCAGGTCTTGGTTATTAACAATTTTTCCTGCGATCCTGAAGGATTGCTCAGAGCTCCTTCACTATCCTTACCCCATCATACTCATTGTCCTGTTTTCCACATCACACCAGAAGCTTCTGAAGGAGGGAATTGTGTTTTACTCATCCCTTCATGCTTGTATTCACTCACCTTACCACACTGCCTGGCACATAAAACATAAGCAAATGTGTGTGTGTTGATTTACTGTACTTCCCTTAATGAAATGTGATAGGTGTTCTCTCATGTCACATAAGTGTAAGCATCTCCTGCAAGCTTGAATTCTTTTCATTATGGAGGCAGCTGATCTAGTTTGCAGAATTTGTTTCAGAGCCATCAACATGCACATTTAAGGGGTTACTTTCTTCCTAGTAGATCACTTATCAACATCTCTTTTACTGCTACTCACAAATGCAATGTGTATATAATATTGGCAGGATTTCTTTAAAATGCTTCTCTAAAAACAAAATCATGTCATTTGCAGGGAAATGGATGGAACTGGAAAACATTATGCTAAGTTAGATTAGTCAGTCACAAAAAGTAAACAATCATATGCTCTCCCTAATATGTGGAAGCTAGGGAGAAAGTGGGACATAAAATGGGACTCTAGACAAAGGAGAAACCCTAGATAAGCAAAGAAAGTTACTTAACTGAAGGTGATGTGTGTGTGTGTGTGTGGGGGGGTGACACCCTAATGCACATGATGTACTTTCACAAACATATCAAAGTCAATCACTAAACTGAACTTGAGAAGGAGGGAAGGTAAGGGAGTGGGGCGGGAAATGAGGAAGGGTTAAATGAGAAATGTGTGCATGTATGCCTTTACCAGCTTGTACCTAACAAAGATGTATGATTACAATGCACCAATAAAAAAAAAATTTAAAAAATAAAAATAAAATGCTTCTCTAAATCTAACTTTTTAGAGGAATATTTACATGAGGTATTCTGTTTTTGCCAAAGCTGCTCTCTTCTGTATCCTCATAAATTGTTCGGACAGAATTGCATAACATGTACCACCAGTACACAGAGGCATAAGTAAGGATCACTGATTTTCCATTTGTAAGAGCCATCGTTCCTGCTGTTGGCACACTCCAGGTCTAGTTTTAAAGAGCCAAAATTTTATCAGCAGGCCCTTCCACACTGCATGTTGAAAGCTATTATTAGAAGGATCTGGTATTGTTTTTTCCAAAGTGGCCTCTTCCCAGTATCTGAGCTCTCCAAGTACAACCTAACCATGAACAGATGCTTACCACTTTGTCCTTTTTCACTGTATTTGTCAGTTATAGACTGGTAAAATCATAAGAATGAATCTGATTTAAAAAAAAATGAATGCAACAACAGATAAGGCTGGAATACAAAAGTAAACTATGGAAGAAATATAGTAATATTTTGGTGTGGGTTTTTTTGTTGTTTTGTTTTGTTGTTGTTGTTTTGGTAATATAGATTGAATCCAGGTGCTTTCTACTTCTAAGCTACACTCTTAACCTTCCTCTTTTTTTTGGGGGGGGGGATAGCCTTGAATCTTCAATCCCTCTGTCTCAGCCTGTCAGTACTGGAATTACAGATGTGTGTCACTGTGCCCAGCTTGTTTTCTGAATTGCCAAAAATTTACCATCTTAAGCAGCATGAAGTATATTCATTGTTGTGCAGCAATCTCCAGAACTTTTCAACTTATAAAACTGAAACCCTATACCCATTTAACAACTCCCTATTTTCCCCTCCCAAGCCCTGGCAACCACTATTCTATAATCCCATTGTATGTATATTTTGTTTATCCATTCAGTTACTAATAAATGCAACCTACTTTTACATTGCTGAAAAACTTGATAATTTAGCCCAATGACTCTCAATCCTTTCAAAATAAAGTCCTCCTTTTGTTTTTTTTTTTTTAATGGGATATTTTTAAGAGCAGTTTTAGGAGTGAGCCAATAATTGTTTCCTTGATGTGGACATATTCTCAGCGGAGTTTAACAGTTCCTACAGAGAAGTGTGGAATATCTTTGGCAAAAACTATTACAGCAGGGTAAGACCAGCATTTATCCCCTCCTCTAGTGAGTTTGCTTCTGCTGACAGAGCTATGATTGTAGCAGAAGCATTTTGTGGGGGTAAAGAACTAGTTTTTATAACAACAAAGATTAGAATTAATGATATAAGGAAAAGTTAAATATCAGAAGGGACATTTGGGAAGAAATTGGCTTCTCCATGAGTTTAAAGTGAAATCTGAGCTGGGCAATCCCAGTACTCGGGAGGCTGAGACAGGAGGATCCGGGTTCACAGCCAGCCTCAGATACTTAGTGAGATTCTCCGCAACTTAATGAGACCCTGTTTCAAAATAAAAAATAAAAACTAGGACTGGGGGTGTAGCTTGGAGGTAGAATGCCCCTGGGTTCAATCCCCAGTACTGTAAAAAAATAAAGTGAAATCTGGAAGATTCAGTGGCTATAGTTTGAGAAAACTGCCCAAAATCTTTAATTTATTTAGTTGGCCAAATAAATACCATAAAGGATTAAGAATAAAATGACAAAGATATATGCCAGCATATTCAGAAACCTCTAGGCAATCCCTAGGGAGTGCCAAACCATAATATGCAAAAGAAAAGAGGAGCAAAGGATTTGGAGAATGTATCTTTCTTGTTGCTCTGGGAAGCAGCTGTCACTTTCGACTGCCATTTGCTTAATTTGAGGGTTCTGATTATTTGTCTTCCTCCAAAAAGGTTGGCTTCCCAAAGATTCCTAAAAAAATCATTGGCTTAAAGTCCTCTGTTAAGAGTGGTTGTCTAGCCATTGGGAAAAGATGCTTATTATTTAGTTGGGAAAAATAAACCCAATAATCATCATCTCAAAGTTTTACTGCATGCTAGTTGTTAGCAGTATCTGCTAAGCTAGTAAATTTAAAGAACAATTTTTCATTGATGTCTCTTCTAGAACACTAAATTTGCTAATGACTGATGATACTACAGACGTTTTTGTAGAAAAGTGAAATCCACTACTGAGGTACGCACAATTTATAAAAACTTAAGTCAATGAGAGTACATGTTATGAATAGTGTCAATTCTCTAAGTCTGTAATTTATCCCATAAAGTGTATCTTATAGTTATTATGCCAATATTTACATAAACATGAGTATTTTTCCCTAAAATGTGGCCACTGAAATATTTTATTAATATATTTTAGTTATGCATAATTCAACCTAAGGCTGAACTCTGGGTTAGTCAAATTTTTTCCCCCTTTTAAATTAGACAAAACAAAAAACAAAACCCTTACAATGGTTTTAGAGTACCTAAAATCTGGAGAAAGTCAAACTACTTTTCCTATTATTGTTTCTTTCACAGGTAAAAGAAACCCAGAGTTCAGCATAAAACATCTTTAGTCATCTTATACCTGAATTTTGGAAAGGCAAAATTATAAAGAATTGTCAGGAGACAAGAAATGAACATTAGTCATAAATATCCAAAGGCAAGAAAGAGTCTCAGCCAATATCTGCATTCAGTACACTAGGAAAAAGTCAGCCAGGTGTGGCAGCACACACCTGTAATCTCAGTACTTGGGAGGCTGAAACAGGACAATCCCAGGTTCGAGGACAGTCTCAGCAAGTAGTAAGACTCTCATTAACCTAGCAAGACCCTGTTTCAAAATAAAATAGGGCTAGGAGTTTAACTAAGAGGTAGAATGCCTCTGGGTTACCACCCCCTGTGCCACACACACACAAATAGTCAACATCTATTTACCATCTATACCCAGTAGACCCACTGGGATTACAGACTTAGAAGCTTAACAATGCTTCTAAGTCTGTAATCCCAGTACTTGGGAGGCTAAGACAGGAGGATCATAGGTTCAAGGTCAGCCTCAGCAACTTAGCTAGACCCTGTTTCAAAATAAAAAAGTAGAATAGGGCTAGGAATGCATCTCAGAAGTAGAATATCCACAGTTAGATCTCTGGTACACAAAACAAAAACAACAACAAAAATGCTTCTAAGTCACTTTTAAATAATTTACCAAAGAAAAAAGTAAAGGGGTGTTAACTTTATTAGTAACTTTAAGCAATGAGAAACATAAGTGATATATTCTGTATCTTCACAAGTTTGATGATACATGTACTCAAGATAAACACTGACTTCTTAGGGTAATGATTCATCCATCAATTGCCATGCATGAACCTGGAACATATCTAAGCTGATATGTTAACATATTTTTCACTGAGGCAGTTTGTCTCTTCCAGAAGACTAAATTTGCTGATGACTGAGGATATTACAAATGACATTTCAGTTGTGTTAGCTTCCCATTGCTGAGACAAAATATATGAGATAGTCAACATAAAAGGAAGTTTTGGCTAATGGTTTAAGGTTTCCTTGACCCTGTTTCTTTGGGCCTTTTGAGGCACAGCACACCTAGTGGAACAAGTAGCAGAGGAAGTCTGTTCACCTATGGTGGCTGGGAAGCAGAGGAAGAAGCCAGGGTTCCAGTATCCCCTCCAAGGGCACACCTCCAGCGATCCAACTTTCTGCTACTAGGCCCCACCTCCCAAAGGTTATACTACCTCCCATCAGCACCATAGCCTGTGACCAAGGCTTCAGCACATGGGCCTTTGAGGGACATTTAAGACCCAAACCATAATAATACCCATCTTGGAAATGCTGGTTCTAGATTTTAACATGCCTAATGGGTTCTAATTTATCATTACTTTCTGGCTTTTCTTGGACTTGCACCTCAAAATGCAATACTTTTAAGAACTAAAAACTGACCACACAGAATTTCATTGAAGACAGCGGTCTTCAATCCTTAGTTGTAAAATCTTTTCATTTTAGATTTATACCCACAAATTAAATGATCAAATAATTATTTCTGTATCTTCTATCACTTTTGAATACATACCTGTTTGCAGCATTTGCCTACACTAAAAGCTTTTAAGACATAATTCACACAGCATGTAATTCACCCATTTAAAATATACAATTTTTTTGCATATTCAGGATTCTACAAGCATTATCACAATCTAATTCTAGAATATTTTCATTCCCCATAAAAGCAGTCCCTCATTAGTAGTTAATCCCATCTCCCAACCCTCCACAGCACTAAGCAACCACTAACCTTTTTGTCTCTGGATTTGCTTTATCTGAATATTCTAATAATTAGAATCATGTGTGGCCTTTGTGGTTGGCTTCCTTGACTTAGGTTTTGAAGACTCATCCATGTGACAGCATGTTTAGTACTTCATTCCTTTTTATTGCTAAGACAATATTCCAGTGTCTGAATATACCACATTTTATCTATATATCAGTTGACAAACAACTGAGTTGTATCTACTTGTAGGCTATTAACACTTATATACAAGTTCTTGTGTATGTTTTCATTTTTCTTATTTATTATCTTAATCAGTTGGGGCTACTATAACAAAGTACAGACTGGAGTACCAAAGATAAATGATACTTATATTCCCAATATTTTCTGTAACCTACCACCAGCAATTACTTATCTCAACACTAGTCTAACATCTGCATCTTAATCTTATACAAAAATCTATCTTTTGTATATAGAATAACCGTTAGAGGTTTTCAGATATTTAAAACTTTCTTATCTCCAGTATATCATGCTTCCTTCAGAATAACCAGACTTCCAAAACAAAGGAGTTATAAGCTATTCCAAAGAGCTCCCAAAAGTAACAACTGATTCATACTGTGCAAAATACTATCTTAAGAGCAAGAATAATATAATTACAAAAGGTAGTCCAAACTTTTATTCTTATCATCCACTCTAGAAGCCCAAACAACTGGTTTAAATTCACTACCCAGAATTGTCATGGATAGTCCATCTTTGATTTCTTCTTAGCCAGCCAAGGAACAATTTTGTTTAGTTAATACTTCCTGCTATACGTCTAAGATTACTGCACAGAGCCAGGCATAGTAGTGCTTACTTGTAATCCAGGAGGCTGACACAGGAGGATTGCAAGTTTGAGGCCAATCTTGGCAACTTAGTGAGACCCTATCTGTTTTGAAATAAAAACTAAAAAGGGCTGAGGGTGTAGTTCAGAAACCCCAGTACCACCAAAAAAAAATTACTGGACAGGTAATTACTGGAACAGACATAGACTTTGACTAGATTAAAAGAACTATCTGATTCTATAGAACAGATCTAGATGGACTTTGGGACATGTTCTTGTAGCTTGGGGCTCATAGGTAACATGTTATAGTACAAGAATAATCATTTTGCTTCTGCTAATTGTATTGAAATTGGCTGAAATATTATGTTAAGTGAGATTAGTCAGTCACAAAAAGTAAAAAATCATATGCGCTCCCTAATATGCGGAAGCTTGGGAGAAAGTGGGAGGTAAGAGGGACTCTAAACAAAGAAGGAGAAACCTTAGATGAGCAAAGAAGGTGACTTAACTGAAGGTGATGGGGGTGGGGAAGGGAAATACCCTAATGCACATGATGTACTTTCACAAACATATCAAAGTCAATCACTAAACTGAACATGAGAAAGAGGGAGGTGGAAGGGAGTGGGGGAGGAATTGGGGTAGGAATGGTTACATGAGAAATGTGTGCATTTCTTGTACCTAACAAAGATGTATGATTACAATGCATCAATTAAAAAAAAAAAAAAAGAAATTGGCTGATGCTTTAAATCCAGAGTATTAAATGCTGTTAAAGTGGCCACTGCCAAGTCACATGATTCAAAAACAATCATTAAGAAGATCTGAGGGTAACCACTACCACTGAAAACCTGGTACAAAATTATAACCCAATAAGTAGCAGTACACATCTAGATTAGTCAAACTCCAGAAGACAATGATCTATCCTTCCATTTTGGCTGAATGAAGACCAGAGAAGAACTAAGAACAACTTGGAAAAAAAATAACAACTTGCAAAACATGAAGGTCTACCAAACTCTGAAAATACAAGAAATTACCTAAATTCAAACTCTTAATGCCCCTCAACCAGATCCATGTTTCCAGGTAAAACCACAAACTGATTTAACAAATAACTCTGCACAGGTTCATGTATTCTAAAGACACTATACCAGAAACTCCCTAGTTAACAAATTTTCACCATTCCCTGCCAAGAAGATCCAAAGCTAACTCCAGGTCCCACACTCCTGTGTGTTCCCTTCCTTTGGAGATACCCATGGTTCATCTGGTGTACATACTCCCTTGGTACAGGCAAGCTAATAAATCTAGCTTTGATTACAGGTGATCTTCGTGGTCTTTAGTCAATGAGTTTCACCAGTATGAGTCAAAGGGTTCCTTTTTAAATGAAACATAAGAAGCCAGACGTGGTGGCACACACTTGTAATCCCAGGATCTGGGAGGCTGAGACAGGAGGAACACAAGTTCACAGCCAGCCTCAGATACTTAGTGAGGCCCACCGCAACTTAGTGAGACCCTGTTTCAAAATAAAAAAATAAAATAAAATAGGGCTGAGGGGTGTAGCCCAGAGGTAGAATGCTCCTGAGTTCAATCCCCAACACCAAAAAAAAGAGACATAAGAGCTCTACCTTCATATGCAAAGGTAATGAATACTATATTCTACAAACAACTGCTTATCAGTAACATTACCAGTATTAAGTAAGCTAATCAGTATCAATAATGACTTTATTAAACAAAAAAACTATGAAATTTAATCATAAGAATAATCCCTGAAAATGATTTTTCCATATCTAAAAATTTATGTTTCCAAAAGTTCCGCAATTTTGGGATAGTTGACTTAAAGTTAACAATTCAGCTGGGCATGGTGACGCACACTTGTAATCCCAGTATTTGGGAGGCTAAAACAGGAGGATCACAAGTTCAAGGACACCCTCAGCAAGTAGTGAGACTCTCATCAACCTAGGGAGACCCTATTTCAAAATAAAAATAAAATAGGGCTGGACGTATAGCTCAGAGGTAGAACACCCCTGGGTTCAATCCCTAGTACCACATACACACAAAAGTTAACTACTCTAGCAAACCACTGTGAAAATAAGTGAAAGATTACACATGTAATAGCATTTAGCATACTACTATTGCGAATAGGTTTTATTTTTAAATACAAAAATGAATTGTAGCCAAAACATAATGTTTACCTCTGAGGAGCATTTTAAACTTAACAGAAAAAATCAGTAATAATGAACATATTTTCAATTGTTCCTAATTTTTTATAAAGATTTTAATTAAGCTTCACAATCACTAAGCAGTTTTTAAACTTAGGCTTTGTGAACCTTTTAACTTCATGCTCTAAATAAAATCATTTATCTTCAAAACATGACAAATTTCAAAATCCATTAAAAAGTATTTTATTCAAATTATGTTTTCCAAAAGAGAGGGTTCTGTGCTAGTCGTCTTTGAAAGTTTTCATACCTAGAAAAGAAAAACCAAAGTATTTGTATTTAGAAGAAAATTGAAATAGTATCTTCATAATCTACATAATATTTACCAAAACCAATTTTACATGTCATTTCTAAAATGCCAAAAAGCTAATCTAGAAATTTAATTATTCTTGTAAAGATACAAGAAGCACGGTGATTTAAGTATGAGAGCAGTTGTGATTAGCTTTTATCAGAGAGCTCAAATCACATAAATTTTAGTAACTATCTTTGCAAATTTGAGTACTAGAAAGGATAGGGTGGAAGGGTCCTCCTCCTCTGTCATTTCATAGATGAGCAGATAAAAGTAATCTGCTCAGTCATGTAGCTACATTGTAACAAAACCTAAACCTAGAATATTCCACTGCTCTCCATGCTACACCAGGGTACCACTTCTCACCAAAAACATCCTAAACATCCCCCACCACTGAGATATTCAGAGTAAAAAGAAATACTATAAACAAAAAGATGGACAAAAGTTGAAGAAACAGATTTATTAGTCATTCACGTTTGGGATACAGTATAAACTACTCTGATGCTTTATACATGTTTATTTTCAATCAAGACTTTCTAAACTTAAGGGAGAAATAAAGTTTTGATTGATATTTAAGTCTCATATATGGTACTTCTAATTCAAAATATACAAAAATTTACAATCCTTAATAGTGGGCCCTAAACATAGGCAATTATATATTCTTATCTTTACAAATTCATAATGGCTACTATGTAACAGAAAATTTAGGATATGGACTATTCCTGATATGAACTCTACAGTAAATATATTGTTATACAAAACATTAATGTATGCTGATATCCACAATAAAATACGTTTAAATGTCAAAGAAAAACATTCACAAGCAAAATATACATAGTTACTACAGGGCTTACTATTAGAGATAGAAAATGCCTCATACCATTTCAGAACCACATTTGCCGGAATGAACATTTCAGATGGACTTGGTGTCATCTGGGCCTGAGAGACAGCAAATGATGAAGCAAAATTGTAGAAGTTGTCCAACATCTTTTGTGTAAACTGAAAAGTTAGTCATTAATAGATTAATGAGTTGTATCAAATACTCCACTTGGACCTCCTGCACTAACTCGGTTTTAAGGACTATCATTACTTTTTTTTTTTTTTTTTTGCGGTACTGGGGTTAGAACTCAGGGGCATTCTACCTCCAAGCTATACCCCCAGCCCTATTTTTTATTCTTTACTTTGAAACAGGGTTTCACTAAGTTTCAGAGTGCCTCACTAGGTAGCTGAGGCTGGCCGCGAACCCGGATCCTCCAGTCACAGCCTCCCAAGTGCTGGGATTACAAGCATGTGCCACCACACCCAACTAGGGACTATCATTTCTAATACAGTCTAATGCTGAAAGTTAAGGGTAATCATAAAATGATATTGTGGCATATTATTCATTTGGGGGGGGGGTTCCTTCAAAATTTTTTTTATCTCCATATCTGTATCTCTCTCCTCAGACACCAATCTCCTCAAATCAACCTATCTTCTCATATGAAACAGTAACTATCTCTTAAGAAGTCTTTCTTTTGACAGAAAGATGAGAGCTTAAATACTAATAAAGGTTATTGGTTACTATTATTGTAAAGATGAAAATGGCAGCATTATTCCATTTCCATTTCTTAACCTGTCTCTTAAAAATGATCAAATCTACCAATGTCCTCTAAGACCTCTTAGTAGAAGCTAGAAGTAAACTCATTCATATTTCCCAATAATCAAATGGAGTTGAGCACTAAACCTACAGGTAAATGAACTACTAAAGATACTATGTTCTATTCGTTCAAAAATAATCTTCCCTGCCTGGTGTGGCGGCGCACAGATGTAATCCTAGTACTTGGGAGGCTGAGATCGGAGGATCCAGGTTCTCGGCCAGCCTCAGCTACTTAGTGAGGTCCTCTGCAACTTAGTTAGACACTGTTTCAAAATAAAGAATAAAAAATAGGTCTGGAGTCGGGCATGATGGCGCACGCTTGTAATACCAGAATTTGGGAGGCTGAGACTGGAGGATCTGGGTTCACGGCCAGCCTCAGCTACCTAGTGAGGCACTCTGCAACTTAGTGAGACCCTGTTTCAAAATAAAGAATAAAAAATAGGGCTGGGGGTATAGCTCGGAGGTAGAATGCCACTAAGTTCAATCTCCAGTACAGCAAAAAAAAAAAAAATAGTTCTGGGGATGTAGCTTGGAGGTAGAATGCCCCTGGGTTCAATCCCCAGTAATGAAAAAAAAAACAAACTTCCCTGTATTTCTTTCTCAAAAATACCAAAACAATCATGAAGGCTTCTGTTCTCTCTTTACACAAGAATTATTTTATTGGGTTTTTTTTTTTAATTTTTTTAGTAATGTGAAGGCAATATAATCTGTTAAGGTTCAAGTACATGTACATATGCTACTCTGATAAAAATTTAAATAAGAGTCACAGAGTAATTAAACAAGAAACATGTATAAACATAGAAACACTACTACACAGGTACTGAAATATGAGTAAGAAAGATCTACAAAGTTAGAAGAGTAGACACCTGGGAGATAAGAGATGCAGGCAGAAGTGAACTACATCTTCATTTCTTTGTCTTAAAAATTAGCAGGGGCCGGGCGTGGTGGCGCACGCTTGTAAGCTCAGCATTTGGGAGGCTGAGACCAGAGGATCTGGGTTCGCGGCTAACCTCAGCTACCTAAGTGAGGTCCTCTGCAACTTAGTGAGACCCTGTTTCAAAATAAAGAATAAAAAATAGGGCTGGGGGTATAGTTTGGAGGTAGAATGCCCCTGAGTTCAATCCCTAGTACCACAAAAAAAAAAAAAAAATAGCAGGGGCTGGGTTATGGTTCAGTGGTAGAATACCCACATAGCATGCACAAAGCTTGAGTTCAATCCCCAGCAATCCCCCCCCCAAAAAAAATCAGTGATAAATATGACAAAATATAATAGTTAAATGCAGGTCAAAGCCAGATGTGGTGGCACATGCTTGTAATTCCAGTACTTGGGAGGCTGAGACTGGAGGATCCATATTTACCGCCAGCCTCAGCTACTTAGTGAGGCCCACCACAACTTAGTGAGACCCTGTTTCAAAATAAAGAATAAAAAATAGGGCTGGGGGTGTAGCCCAGAGGTAGAATGCCCATGGGTTCAATCCCCAGTACCACACACACAAAAAATTGCAGGTCGAAGACTACTGGAAGTCTTAGCATATTGTCCACTATAATGAGAATCTATAATGACAGGTGCTAATTTATTTCATCTGCCTCTTTGTATCTTTGTTTAGAAATGCCTGACATACAGTAGCCAATACACAATGTGGATTTGTGCATCACAGAAGTTATTCTTTGTACAGTGCATTTAAAATGTTTCATAGCCAGGCGTGGTGGCGCACGCTTGTAATCCCAGCATTCGGGAGGCTGAGACCAGAGGATCCGGGTTCGAGGCCAGCCTCAGCTACCTAGTGAGGCCCTCCAAAACTTAGTGAGACCTGGTTTCAAAATAAAGAATAAAAAAAAATAGGGCTGGGGGTATAGCTCGGAGGTAGAATGCCCCTGAGTTTAATCCCCAGTACCACAAAAAAAAAAAAAAATAAAATGTTTCATAATAAAATGTTTAATGAACATATATGTGTTTTATTAAAAAGTTCAAAAATTTATAAATATATACAGCACATATCTCCAGGGATAATTTCATACTTTGGGATATATTTTCCAGACATTTTTCTAAATATCTACATAGGATACTAAAATATTGTTTTACAGCTTGCTTTCTTTAGCACAGCAGTTTATTTTTAAAATTAATCAAAAAATACGTGTTTTTGGTGCTTAAGATTCAACCCAGGACCTCACACATGCTAAGCAGGCACTTCACCACTAAGTTATACCCCAACCCCTGTAAAACAAATGTTTTGAGACCTAGACTGTCATTTTTAATTCAGTCCGTTCTCAAGAGATCATGTGACAAATCTGCCTTTTAAGTTATGACCACAACCTTCAAAAGTGTGCCTTTGGTGCTACACAGCAAACTCAGAAATATTCCCTAGCCCATTCACCTCTCTTCTCTCCTAAAGAACTTATTTAATAATGGCCCTTTTAATTTAAATTTCCAGCACTTCCATTTTCTCAGTTTTTGTTTTTGTTTTTGTTTTTGTTTTTCCGCAGTACTGGGGATGGAACCCAGGGGTATTCTACCTCCGAGCTATATCCCCGGCCCTATTTTTTATTCTTTATTTTGAAACTGAGTCTAAGTTGTGGAGTGCCTCACTAAAGAGCTGAGGCTGGCCGCGAACCCGGATCCTCCGGTCTCAGCCTATTTTCTCAGTTTTTGCTGATGCTCTTTCTTCTTATTTTATGGAGGAAAGAGAAGGGGTCATGAAAGAGCCTGCAAAAGTTCTCATTACCACATTCACCAATCTCCTGTACCTGTGCCCCATATCTCCATTATCTTAGCTACAGTGAACACCTCACATGCACCCTCTTTTTATATTCAAGAATACTACTTCACAGGCTGGAGATGCAGCTCAGTGGTAGAACACTTGTCTAGCAGGCACTAGGTCTTGAGTTCCAATCCCCAGCACCACACACACTGAAAGAGACTCTCCTTTAAACAATTTTCCACTCTTCCCTACATCATCAAATTTTTCCCTCTCAACATTATACTCAGTGAAATAAGCCAGCCACAGAAAGAGAAATACTGTATGATCTCACTATATGTGGAATCTAAAGAAGATGTCAAACACATAGAAGCAGAGCGTAAAATGGTGGTTGTCAAAGACTGAGAGAAGGGAGGAAAATGGAAGATACTGGTGAGAGAGTAAAAAGTTTATGTACAACATAGAGACTATACTTAGTAATAATGCATCTTATACTTGAAATTTACTAAGTGATTAGACCTTAAAAGTTCTCACCGGAAAAAAAAAAAAAAACACATAATGCAAGGCGATAGACACGTTAACTGGCTTGATTTAATCATTTCACAGTATAAGCATGTATCAAAGCAGCACGTTTTACATCAACTATGCCTTAATGAAGCAAAGAAAAACAAGAGTGACATGTGTATTGTATTACCTGAGTGAATGAGTCAACTGAGGATACAGCAGCATTGCCTACAGGAGTCTGCTGAGCCAAAGTGTCCAATAATTCCACTGAAATTCCAATCTGAGCAACAGACGGAGTTCGAACAATATTCATAGCTCCAAAAGGGTGTTGGCTTCCTTCTCCTAAAAGAAAACGACATGCGCCATATATTTAAAATTTAACTTGTTTTCATACAGTCATCTAAAAATAATGTAAAGAACTTCTGATATACATAACTAAAAAAGTTCTCTTATGTTCAAGTTTGTCTCTTTTCAGATAAATGCAAAAGGCTACTTACTTCTTAGCATACGAACAAGAAATAAAAGGTTCCCACTTTTTATTTTATTTTAAAGGAAAATACTGCTTTTCTAAACCTACCAAAAATTATTGCAGAGCCAGGCATGGTGGCGCATGCTTGTAATCCCAATACTTGGGAGGCTAAAACAGGAGGATCACAGGTTCGAGGATAGCCTCAGCAAGTAGTGAGACTCTCATCAACCTAGTGAGACCCTGTTTCTAAGTAAAAAATAAGATAGGACTAGGGGTGTAGCATAAAGGTAGAATGCCTCTGGGTTCAATCCCCAACATCATACCAAAAAAAAAAAATTGCAGCTATAAATGGATAGTAATAGAATGAGAGAAATAAATGAAAATTAATTAGATAAAAAATATTTTCGATGCTAACTCTGAAGGAGTATACTTTTAAAGATTCTGATTATTCCATTACAGAAAGATCTTTAGATTGTCATTACAATCAGTAAACATGGCATATTTTACTAAATTCCATAAATCTCCCCACTCAATACTTGATGATCTGTTACCAATCAAGAAATTAGTTTACTCATGAAAAATATGTAATAACATTTCCTCCTGTATACAAAACTACCATTATGCCCCTGAGCTACCACCTCTAAGTGATTTTGAATTACTGCCTTATCTCCTATCACTTTCAACCTGATGAACATTTCTTTATAGAGCAGGTCCGCCTTAACAACTCCTTTTGTTTGTCTGGGGATATTTTCATTTTTTCTCCATTTCCAAAAAAAATAGTTTTGCTAGATATAGTTTTTGGTTGACGGCTTTTTTCTTTCAGAACTTTACATCATTTTATTACCTTCTAGACTTCAGTCAGTCTCTAATGAGAAATAGACTCTAAGGATTCTTGTATGTGATATTACTTCTCTTGATGCTTTCAAGATTCTCTTTAACAGTTCACTTATAGTATATCTTGGTTTTTTATTGAGTTTGTTTTTTTGTTCTGTTAGCTTATTGGTTAGAGTGACTGGACAGAAATTTCCTTAAACATCTGTAACTAAAAAATTCTCCTAGCCTTTGCAGATGGGCCGTGTTTTGAGATATACTTTAAATGCTCAGCCTGGCAGTTTACAACTCTGTTCATATTTTCACTTCCAGCTGTGGGGAGCCTGAAAGCCAGCCGGAGGTGTCTTCTTATGTTTTTAAGTTTTGAGCCTTCTAATATCTTTCTTGAGTGTGTACAAAGGTCCTGACATGAATGTTCCCTTCTAGATTCCCAAAATTATGTCAGAGATTTTCAAAGTCCTTATTCCCCCAAGTTTCTCATTTCCAGGCTTTTGTACTAAGCTTCTGATCAGTCATTATTTGCTCTAAGTACTGTTCTTTGCCTCAGGCAGCAGTAACTAATTTATATGCCTATATTTTTTTTATAAATACCCCTTGGGTGGTCACTTCAGCATTGGGAAAGTCTTTCAGCAAGTCACCAGACAGATCAAAACAAGTTAACTACAATTCTTTGTGAATAAGGAGCATCTTGTTCCTTGGACCAGTAGCAAAAATGGAGTCAGTTATTAAGGCTACCACTGAGCTGAGGGGCAGGGAGTAGAACCAGAGTAAGTTAGAATGCCACAAAGATCACTGTTCCTCTGGCAATTCAGTGGCTTTCTTGATTTCAGTGTTCTGGTTGCACAAGCTTTTGGTTAGTTGCCAGAGTTCTGAAAAGGCTAACTGACAATTTTTGAGGGTTACCTTGTTGCTTTTATGGAGGGATAGATTTGAGTCCCTTACACCACCACTTCATTTGTTTTAAGTCTGGAATAATGTTAAACACAGAAAATGCACTGCTGTTTGTCTAACAGGCTCCAAAGATCCCAATTAATGAAGAGGTTCAATACAATCTTCTATTGCCTTCATTTTAACCACGAAGGAAATGATCTGCCCAGGCAGGGAGGCTTATCTGTCATGTCTGATTTGCATCTTGTATAGCACACACAAATAAAATTAACTAAGACCCACTGTAAGATATTGAGTAAGGAAACAGTCTGACTTTCATTCATTTGAAAGCTTTCTGATGCTATGACAAGGCATGAAAAAAAAAAATCAACAATCTTCAACCTACGTTTTCAAAAATAACCACTAATAATTAAACCATTTCTCCAGTCTTCTTTTCAAATTGGCTTGAAATAGTAGTTAATAAACTCCGAGTATCCCTTATTTACAAGCCATGAAATAAAATACTAGGAAAAAATACCACAAAATAATATATTTACAGTTAGCATTTATTCTGGATCTAAATTCCTAACAGCCAAAGTAAAAAAGAAAAACATTATCAATTACATTGAATATCACTGTCAAAATATTAAATAAAAGCCGGGTGTGGTGGTACAGGCTTGTAATCCCTTGGGAGGCTGAGACAGGAGGATCCGGGTTCACAGCCAGCCTCAGCTACTTAGTGAGGCCCTCGGCAACTTAGTGAGACCCTGTTTCAAAATAAAGAATAAAAATAGGGCTAAAGGTGTAGCTTGGAGGTAGAATGCCCTTGGGTTCAATCCCCAGTGATAGAAAAAAAAAATAAGCAAAAACAGAAGAGCAAGCAAACATCTGGTGTATTTTTTAAAACAAAACATACATTATATTAAGTCCTCAACAACTCTCTAACAGTAAATGCTAACTCAAGAGAAAAAATTCCTATAGGAAGCTACTAGCTCTTTAGTCTTAATATATAAGGAAAAGTAACCATCATCATTTGCTACCTGGTCTAATGCAACCTTCTAGGAAGAATGTTCAGAAAGCGGGGCTGAAGCTGGGCGTGGTGGCACATGCTTGTAATCCCAGCATCTAGGAGGCTGAGATTGGAGGATCCGGATTCGAGGCCAGCCTCAGCTCCCTAGTGAGGCACTCCGCAACTTAGTGAGACCCTGTTTCAAAATAAAGAATAAAAAATAGGGCTGGGGATGTAGCTCGGAGGTAGAATGCCCCTGAGTTCAATCCCCGGTACCGCCAAAAAATAAAAAATAAAATAAAATAAAAAAAGAAAGCGGGGCTGGGACAGTGATAGAGCCAAGGCCTGAGGGTTCAATCCCCAGCAGACACTCCCACAAAAAGAATGTTAAGATGTTGAAAAAATCTTTATTAGAATTATAATAAATATTTATATACAGCAAAACTAGATATCCATTCCATACTTTCCTTATTTTTAAGTTATACAGGTGCAATGGGCCATGTCCTCAGAATACAACTGTTGGTCAACAATCAGGGACAAACATGGAGTATGTCCATCTTCTAAGTCAGAGCTCTAAGAGGTTACTTATTGTTCTTTTTATGCATTGTCAAAGTACAATAAGTAAAAGCCTGAGGTTTTTTAAAACTTTATTTACAAACATTATTTAGAATGGTTAACTCAGTTTTTTTTTAATTTGTACACCTATTTCCTTTCAATCACTTTTATATGCATGGACCCCCTTTTAGCTTTTGTCCATTTGCAAACCATATCCAGTCAAATTCAGAGCACAAATAAATGAGAGAATACCAGCACACGTCCTTTTAACACATGTCCAAGAGTTTTTAGAAAATATTGCGTGATAATTCTTTCTATTTAAATGACTATGTAGAATGCCACATTTTCTTTTAGTCCTTAGAAACAGTATTCAAGGAAGGTGTGATGGCACACACCTGTAATACCAATATTTGGGAGGCTGAGACAGAAGGATTATAGGTCCGAGACCAGTCTCAGCAATATAGCAAGACTCTCATCAACTTAGTAAGACCTTGTTTCAAAACAAAAATAAAAAGGACTGAGGTGTAGCTCAGAGGGAGAATTTCCGCTGGGTTCAATTCCCAGCACCATAAATACATACATATATAAATGAATAAACAGGGCTGGAGATACAGCTCAGAGGTAGAATGCCCTGGATTCAATCCCCAGCAGAAAAAAAAAATAGAGAGAAAGAGAAAAAGAAATGGGGGGAAAAAAGGAAAAAGAAATAGTGTTTAATCATCAATTATTTAGTTGAGAAAATTCAGATGAAGTCTAAGATTTAGCTTATAAGAACAACTTCATGACTTCCGGGAAGATGGCTTCGGAGTGAAACACCTCTCTCATCAGGCGCTGTGAGCTTGATTCAAATCTGCCATAAAAGCAGCTTCTTGACAGAAGAAAAAAAAGCCACAAAAAAGTGAACAAAACTACAAAAACTGAAGAACAGCTGAACAGAATCTAGAAAGCCGACCAGGGAGAGCAAAGGAGCCCATCTGCCAGGCAGCAATGCCACGCCTCCGAGTGGCAGCCGCCATTGAGCCAGCCACCCGGCATGGGGTCTACTAACAAAGAAATATACAACGACACTCTGCATTCCCAGTGACCAGAGGTGGACTAAGCAATTCCTGAACTCCACATTCTAACCAGGTGGCATATCGTGGCACCTTCGAGAGTGACCAGAACTTGTGGTACAACCAGCTTACGCCCAAGCGGGGCCACCTCAGCTCACCTCTCCCTCCAGAGCTGGAGCAGCAATCAACTGCACTTGCAGAGCTTGAATCAAAATTGCTGCAAAAGCAGTTTCTTGAGGGAAGGAAAGAAAAGCAAAACAGCAGAAAAGTTAACAAAGCAACAAAAGCAGCTGGATCAGAACCCAGAAAGCAGACCAGAGAGAACAAAGAAGCCCGTGCGTGTGCGACAACCGCCATTTTGCCAGCCGCCAATAGCAGCAGGGATCTACCCAAAAGATCCGCAGAGGCCAAATCAGACCACAATGGAGTGAAACTAGAAATCACCTCCAAGCAGACCCAGAGTAACCATGTAAACACATGGAGACTGAACACCACACTGCTGAATGAGGAATGGGTCATAGAAGAAAAGGGGAGAAATTAAAAAATTCCTAGAAACCAATGAAAACAGAGATATAACATATCGAAACCTCTGGGACACCTTGAATGCAATACTAAGAGGAAAATTTATAGTACTGAGGCCCACATAAGAAGAACGGAAAACCACCAAATAAATAACTTAATGACACAGCTCAAAGCCCTTGAAAAACAAGAACAGTCTAACCCCAAGGCCAGTAGAAGACAGGAAATTATGAAAATCAGAGCAGAAATTAATGAAACAGAGAATAAAAAAAACAATATAGAAAATCAACAAAACCAAAAGCTGGTTTCTTGAAAAAATAAACAAGATAAATAAACCACTGGCCAACCTAACCAAAAGAAAGAGAGAATCAACCCAAATTACCAAAATAAGAGATGAAAAAGGGGATATTACCACCGACAGTATGGAAATACAGAGGATCATCAGAAACTATTTTGAAAAACTATACTCCAACAAAATGGAAAATCTAGAAGAAATTGACAATTTTCTAGATACATATAACCTTCCTAAATGGAGTCAGGAAGATATAGAAATCTTAAATTCACCAATAACAATCAAAGAAATAGAAACAGCAATAAAGAGTTTACCATCAAACATAAGCCCAGGGCCAGATGGTTTTTCCAAGTGAATTTTATAAAACATTTATAGAAGAGCTAATCCCAATACTCCTCAAACTATTCCGTGAAATAGAAAGAACGGGACCCTCCCAAACACATCCTATGAAGCCAACATCACATTAATACCGAAGCCAAATAAAGACAGCTCAAGAAAAAAACTATAGGCCTATATCATTGATGAACTTAGATGCAAAACTGCTAAACAAGATACTAGCAATGCGCATTCAAAACCCCATCAAGAAAATTATACACCATGACCAAGTCGGGTTCATCCCAGGGATGCAAGGCTAGTTCAACATACGAAAAACAATCCATGTAATTCACCACATAAACAGACTCAAAGACAAAAATCACATGATCATCTCAATTGATGCTGAAAAAGCCTTTGACAAGATCCAACACCCATTCATGCTAAAAGCACTGCAGAGAATCGGAATAGAAAGAACATACCTCAAAATCATAGAGGCAATATACAATAGGCCCACAGCCAATATCATATTAAATGGAGAGAAACTGCAAGAGTTCCCACTAAAAACAGGAACAAGACAAGGATGTCCATTATCACCTCTTCTGTTCAACATAGTACTTGAGACTCTAGCCAGAGCAATAAGTCAAGAGAAGGAAATCAAAAGGGTAAAAATAGGGAAAGAAGAACTAAAACTATCCCTTTTTGCAGATGGCATGATACTATGGGTAAAAATAGGGAAAGAAGAACTAAAACTATCCCTTTTTGCAGATGGCATGATACTATACTTAGAAGACCCAACAAAGTCAGCCAAAAAACTTATAGAACTGATCAACAAATTCAGCAAAGTGTCTGGATACAAAATCAATCTTCAAAAATCAGAAGCTTTCCTGTATGCCAACCATGAAACCACTGAAAAAGAAATCCAGAAAACAATTCCACTCACAATAGCACCCCCAAAAATAAAATACTTAGGGATAAACCTAACCAAAGAGGTAAAAGACCTCTATAAGGAAAACTATAAAAAGTTGAAAAAAGAAACTGATGAAGACTTTAGAAGATGGAAAGATCTTCCATGCTCTTGGATAGGCAGAATAAATATCATCAAAATGGCCATCTTCCTAAAAGTGATCTACAGATTCAATGCAATACCCATGAAATTACCAAGGTCACTCCTCACAGGCATAGAAAAATCAGTCCTTAAATTCATTTGGAACTACAAAAAGCCCAGAATAGTCAAAGTAGCAACAAGAACCAAGCAGGAGGTATCACAATACCTGACTTCAAACTCTACTACAAAGCCACAGTAATAAAAACAGCATGGAGCCAGGCATGATGGCGCACGCTTGTAATCCCAGCATTTGGGAAGCTGAGACCGGAAGATCCGGGTTCACGACCAGCCTCAGCTACCTAGTGAGGCACTCTGCAACTTAGTAAGTCCCTGTTTCAAAAGAGCCAAAAACATACACTGGAAAAAAGATAGCCTCTTTAACAAATGGTGTTGGCAAAACTGGTTAGCCATATGCAGAAAAATGGACCCCACTTTCTCACCCTGCACAAGAGTCAACTCAAGGTAGATCAAAGACCCAGAAGTCAGGCCAGAGACCATGCAGCTACTTTAAGAGGGCATAGGACCAACACTTCAACACATAGGCACAGGTAAAAACTTTCTCAACAACACCCCAAAAGCACAAGCAACTCAAAGTAAGATCAATACATGGGATTGCATTAAACTGAAAAGCTTCTGCACAGCAAAGGAAACTATCAAGAACCTCAACAGAGAGTCTACAGAGTGGGAGAAGATTTTTGCCAGTTACTCTTTGGATAGAGGTCTAATATCTAGGATATACAAAGAACTCAAGAAAATCACAGCTAAGAAAACAAATAACCCGAGCCGGGCATGGTGGCGCATGCTTGTAATCCCAGCATTCGGGAGGCTGAGACCGGAGGATCCGGGTTCGTGGCCAGCCTCAGCTACCTAGTGAGGCACTCCGAAACTTAGTGAGACTCGGTTTCAAATAAAGAATAAAAAAAAGTAGGGCTGGGGGTATAGCTCGGAGGTAGAACGCCCCTGAGTTCAATACCCAGTACCGAAAAAAAAAAAAAAAAAAGAAAACAAATAACCCAATCAAAAAATGGGCAAAGGATCTAAATAGACACTTCACAAAAGAAGAAATATAAATGGTCAATAAATGTATGAGGAAATGTTTCACATCATTAGCAATCAGAGAGATGCAAATCAAAACTACCTTGAGATTTCACCTAATTTCGATCAGAATGGCAATCATCATGAACACAAACAACAACAAATGTTGGTGAAGGTGTGGAGAAGTGGGAACCCTAATACATTGCTGGTGGGATTGGAAATTAGTGCAACCACTTTGGAAAACAGTATGGAGGATCCTCAGACGAATGGGAATGAACCTACCATATAATCCAGCAATACCACTTCTAGGTATCTACCCAAAAGAACAGAAACCAAACTATCAGACCAACACATGTGTATCTATGTTTATAGCTGCACAGTTTACAATTGCCAAACTATGGAACCATAGTCAAGATGTCCATAAACAGATGAATGGATTACAAAACTATGGGATATGTACACAATGAATTTTACTCAGCCATAAAGAAGAACAAAATCATATTATTTGCAGGGAAATGGATGGAACTGGAAAAGATTATGTTAAGTGAGATTAGTCAGTCACAAAAAGTAAAAAATCAAGCCGGGCGTGGTGGCGCACGCTTGTAATCCCAGCATTCGGGAGGCTGAGACCGGAGGATCCAGGTTCGCGGCCAGCCTCAGCTACCTAGTGAGGCACTCCACAACTTAGTGAGACTCGGTTTCAAAATAAAGAATAAAAAAAAATAGGGCTGGGGGTATAGCTCAGAGGTAGAATGCCCCTGAGTTCAACCCCCAGTACCGCAAAAAAAAAACCCAGAAAAAAAAAAAAATCATATGCTCTCCCTAATATGTGGAAGCTAGGGAGAAAATGGGACATAAGAGGAACTCCAGATGAAGGAGAATCCTTAGGTGAACAAAGAATTTGACTTAATGGAAGGTGATGGGGGAGGGGGGACACCCTAATTAGCATGATGTACTTTCATGAACACATCAAAGTTAATCACTAAACTGAACTTGAGAAGGAGGGAGGAGGAGGGAGTGGGGTGGGAATTGGGGAAGGGTTAAATGAGAGATGTGTGCATATATGCCTTTACCAGCTTGTACCTAACAAAGATGTATGATTACAATGCACCAATTAAAAATAAATAAATAAATTTTTAAAAAATTATAAAAAAAAAAGAGCAACTACACCATCATTAGTCTAGACAGTATCTACCTCTTTGTATTTACTTTTTGGTTTGTCTAATAACTGTAAAACATCTTCCTGTGTCAATTTTTTCTTTCCTATTATGAATAAAATATGAAGTATGAATTCCATATATATATTTAATAAAAGTTAAAAGCAGACCATAAAGAATGTTGTTAGTCTCCTTTTATATTTCTTGAAAGATGGCATAATCCTTTGAGCAATGTAGTATAAAAGCTATAGGTTAGCCGGGCATGGTGGCGCACGCTTGTAATCCCAGCATTTGGGAGGCTGAGACCGGAGGATGCGGGTTCGCAGCCAGCCTCAGCTACCTAGTGAGGCATTCCGCAACTTAGTGAGACCCGGTTTCAAAATAAAGAATAAAAAAATAGGGCTAGGGGTATAGCTCGGAGGTAGGATGCCCCTGAGTTCAATCCCCAGTACCAAAAAGAAAAAAAAAAAAGCTATAGGTTAACACAGTAACAAAGATCCAAAGGCCAAATCTGTCCCACAATCAATATTTGTATCACCTGGAAGCTAAGAATTGTTTTTAAATTTCTAAAGAGTTGTTTAAAGAATAGCATGCCACAGTGATCACTTGTGGCCTGTAAAGGCAAAAATGTTTACTATTTGACCTTTTATAAAAGTGTCTGCCAACCTCTGCTCATTCTTCCATTTTATTATTTCAGCCCTTTTTCTTTTAGTATAGTAGAGAATAATTAATGAGTAGTGATGACTTAATTTCCTGGTTGAAGTAACAAAATGTAGCCAGGTGTAGTGGCATACACTTGTAATCCCAGTACTTAGGAGGCTGATACAGGAGAATCACAGGTTCGTGGCCAGCCTCAGCTACTTAGTAAGGCCCTCCACAATTTAGTGAGACTGTTTCAAAATAAAGAATTAAAAACAGAGCCGGGCATGGTGGCACATGCTTGTAATCCCAGTACTTGGGAGGCTGAGACAGGAGGATCCGAGTTTGTGGCCAGTCTCAGCTACTTAGTGAGGCTCTCTGCAACTTAGTGAGACCCTATTTCAAAATAAAGAATAAAAAATGGGGCTGAGGGTGTATCTCGGAAGTAGAATGCCCCAGGTTCCATCCCTAGTACCATAGGGGGAAAAAAAATATTTCAAGAAACAGGAAAGATAAGATCGCTAATATCCCCAAATGCATCTTAGGTTTATAAAATGATCCAGTGGATCCATATGGTAACAGCAAGATAAAATGGTGGTGGGGAAGAGGTTCTATTATGAATACATAAGTTCTCTCTGTTCTTTGGAAGGATTTCTACAGTGGAATAAAACTCTTGAAACATCAATCCTTAAGCCGGGCGTGGTGGCGCACGCTTGTAATCCCAGCATTCGGGAGGCTGAGACCGGAGGATCCGGGTTCGCGGCCAGCCTCAGCTACCTATTGAGGCCCTCCGCAACTTAGTGAGACTCGGTTTCAAAATAAAGAATAAAAAATAGGGCTGGGGGTATAGCTCGGAGGTAGAATGCCCCTGAGTTCAATCCCCAGTTCTGCAAAAAAAAAAAAAGAAAAAAAAGAAACATCAATCCTTCTTAATAGTTAAAGTGCTCAAAAGAGGAACTAAAAAACTAAAAATTCACTGGTTAACGCACCGCAGGTACATTGGAGCAAAGGGAAGAGGACAACTATGGCAAATGAAAGTAACTCACCAAGTAGTACCATCTAAATGAGATATGTGATAAAGCTACATAAAAGCCTCTTAATTACGCCTGCTTAACAACATTGTTAGTATTGAATGTGAAAATTTAAAAAACAAGTATGAAGCCGGGCGTGGTGGTGTACACTTGTAATCCCAGTACTTGGGAGGCTGAGGCAGGATGATCCCAGGTTCACGGCCAGTTTCAGCTACTTAGTGAGGCCCTTCGAAACTTAGTGAGACCCTGTTTCAAAATAACGGATAAAAAATAGGGCTGCGGGTGTAGCTCAGAGGTAGAATGCCCCTGGGTTCCATCCCCAGTTACGGAAAAACAAACAATAAACACATATTTCTAAAACTTCTTGGCTTCATTTTTATTGACAGTTTAACAAGCCTTAGATTATATTTTTCACTAATGCACATTTTAGCACTGACTCTCAAAACTTCATTGGCAATAAATATCTTAAGCCAGATAAAAATGGTAACATATATATCATTGTAGTATGTCTGAATTTGGATGGCTGAAATGACTAAAAGAAGGATCTAAAGGCCAGGTATGACGGCCCACGCCATCAGTACTTGGAAAGCCAAGACAGGAGAAGCACAGGTTTGAGGCCAGTACATGATAACTTAGCAAGACTTAATTTCAAAATAAAAAAATAAAAAGGCCTACTGGGTTCAATCCCATGTACCACACAGACAAAAACAAAGTATCTAAAGTCCATCACTAGTGTTCTAAAGAACACAAAAGATAACAGTCCCTACTCTCAAGGAGCTTACACTCTAACAAAGGAAGTAAAAGCCATTTAAATATTCTGAACTGGTTTTGTTATCTAGGTGATTTCTATTTATCTCTTCTAGCACTGACATTCTATGATTTTATGAAAACATTTAACAATCATTTTTTTAGCATCAACTGTGTTCCAGGCATAATTACACATTCTACATGCATTAATGCTCATTTAATGACATTTTACTGAATTCTTGGCCAAGATTAAAGATCTTGGTCATGAATACACACCCAGTCTTGGGTGTGGTGGCACATGCCTAAAGTAGCAGTTACTTAGGAGGCTGAGGCAGGAGGATCACTTAAGCCTAGGATTTTGGATCTGTCCGGGCAAAACACAGCAAGACTCTATCCTAATAGAAAAAAAAAAAAAGAGTATACTTACCCAGTAATGAGTATCACTGAGGTTCTAAATAGATCTATCAAGCTCCAAAAGTGAAGCTCTCCTTCCAGTTTAGTTCATTATTGTGTGTATATCAAATTCTACGGTATGAACTTCTGATTTTTATCCATTACTTATTTCACAATGAAGTCATTCAAGAAAACAAGTCAAGAAATGTCAGAAAGTAAGGGGTTCCCACCCTGGCTAACTAATTCCACTTGATGTAAACAGACTAATAGCATCTTGAGCTTGTAGTATCCTTTCTAATTGCCTTGGACAAGCTCTACCCTATTTTAAATGAAAACTAAAATCAGTTTAAATGTTTCTTTTGGCAACTGATTTGGATGAGAGACCATAAATGCCATATATAAAGAAAGATAAAAGCAATGACATTAAATTATGGCAGTAAGCCCAAAGGAAAAGAGAATTATAAAGAAATTCAAGTTATGATTTATAAAAACTCTAATTTTAACATTTTCTAAATATTCTACTTTGATACTAAGCCTTTTTCCATGGGCATTTTTAATGTCACTGTTACTAAAGACAAAGCTAAGCAATTATGTCAGATGAAAGATTAAAGTTACAACAATTAAAAGTGATGTATGAACCAGGTGTGGTAGCCCATATGCCTGTAATTCCAGTATGAAGAAGGCTGAGACAAAAGGACCACAGGTTCAAGACCAGCTTTAGCAACTTAGTGAGACTCTCAGCAACCTAGCAAGATTCTGTTTCAAAATAAATTTGAATCAGGTATGGTGGCGCAGGCTTTTAATCCCAGTAATTGGGAGGCTGAGACAGGAGGATCACAGGTTCATGGCCAACCTCAGCAACTCACTGAGGCCCTCTGCAACTTAGTGAGACCTTTAACAACTTAGTGAGACCCTGTTTCAAAATAAAGAATAAAATAGGGCTGGGGGTACAGCTTGGAGGTTGAATGTCCTTGAGTTCAATCCCTAGTACCACAAAAACTAACTAAATAAATAAATAAATAAATTTTAAAAAGGGCTGGGGATGTAGCTCAGAGGCAGAATGCCCCTGGGTTCAACCCCTAGTATCACAAAAAAAAAAGAAGAAGAAAAACTAATGTGATCCTTTGCCAGGGGTGGTGGCGCACGCTTGTAATCCCAGCATTCGGGAGGCTGAGACTGGAGGATCCGGGTTCGCCGCCAGCCTCAGCTACCTAGTGAAGCACTCCGCAACTTAGTGAGACTCGGTTTCAAAATAAAGAATAAAAAATAGGGCTGGGGGTGTAGCTTGGAGGGAGAATGCCCGAGTTCAATCCCCAGTACCGCAAAAAAAAAGAAAAAGTAATGTGATCCTGATTGGATCCTGGATGGAGGGTGCAGGGAGTGGAGTATGAAAAGGCATTATTGAGACAACTACTGGCAAAACTTTAATGTAGACTGTATACTAAAGTATTATATTCACATTAAATTTGTTGAATTTGATCATTATACTATGTTATATAAGAAAAAGAACACTGCTGATCTAGGAAATATATACTGATGTACTTAGAAATAAAGAGGAATAATGTCTGCAACTTATTTGCAAAACTTAAGAAAACAATAAATAAAATATGGCAAAAATTGATAAATGTAGAAAAGAGTATATGGAGTTATTTGTACTATACTTTTAATTCTCCACTAATTTTTTTCAAAATAAAGTTGTCTTAAATTTCTAATGCAAAAAAGAAAATTTATCAGAATTGTCATTTTTAAATTTTAATTACAAACTAACAGCACCTCGCAGACAGGGCCTAGCCAAAATAAAATAAGGTAAAAACCCAACTATAATGTGCCTAATTTACTCTAAAGCCCTGAAACATAAAGCATTAGCCTTTTCTCATAACAAGAGTACTTCACAAAACTCTACTACAATACTCATTCATATAAACATATATCCCTGATTTCTTAAACCTCAGATGATTTGGGAAACTATTTCTTATTCTTCTATAAAGTATAATAACATATTAAAGTGTTACAGACACAATAAAAAAAACTTGTAAAGCTCTATGCAAGTGCTTTTTATATCTGACCTAATGTCCTACTCCCCCACCTGCTCTTCCAATCTTGGACTCTTCTGTTTCCCATTCTCCATATAATTCTCCACTGTAGATGCCACAGGAATTCTCCCTGACTGAGGCATTGAGCCAATTCCTCCTTGTCTGTTGAAACACTTTACAAAGAGTTAACCTACAGAGAAAAGGAAGGTTTTAAGTTGAACTTTGTGTGTATGAAAGAGTATGTGCATGTGGCTTAAACTCTTCAAACAGTATATGAACTCTACAAATATTTATCTTTGCAAACAAATGCACATAAATATGCACAAATATATATAAATAATTTCAGTTGTTTTTGGTAAGAGAAATTGCTTTCTTCTTTCAAATTCAGAATCAAAACTTTAAACCATAATTTAAAAAATATACTCATGTTCCTGATATAACATGAACCAAAACTTCTTAAAGTTAACATTATATGGTATTTTACTATTCATAGTTGTTACAGGTTTTAACATATGTATAAGTTATTATAACTGGAAACCAGTATTCAGTTAACCCTTTATCAGAATGCCAAAAGCAATGTTAAGTTTTCTTGAGATTCTTACAATTTGATATTAAGGCTAGATATCACTTTCTGAACTCAAGAAAGACATTTTAAGGAAAATTTTCAAAAAGCACTATGACAGTACTAATATAAAACTAGAGAGTAAATATAAATTCACTAGAGTATAAATACTTAGGTATATATGGTAAAACTAGAGAGTAAATACTTGGGTATATGTGGAAAATGAATCTCTAACTCTAATTAAGGGTACCTAATTTTATGTTAATGAGACAAATACACCTCAGAAAAGCAGGCTGTGGGTAGGCAAAGGACTTCATTGAAGAGATTAAAGATGTTGTCCATTGAGAAAATCCTCAGAACCTGCACATGATCACAAAGTGCTTCTCTAAGAGGCAGGTGCTGGGGTATAACCTTGAAACTACCCTTGGCTAAAAGTCCAGAAATAAGATGAAAGAATAAGCTTCTTCACAGTACCCCTCAGAGATTAACAAGTAGAGCTTCCACAGGCAGCCAGGTGAAATAAGGTCCTGAACTAATAAGAGAAAAACCATATACTAATTGTTCTGCTTTTGTATCTTGCTTAACTCTAGGTGAAGTAAATCTCACACTTACCCCATCCCACCCCTCCCCCTCCACAATTAGATGACCAAATATAAGAAGAGCCAGGTGTGGTGGCACATGCTTGTAACCTCAGTATTTGGAAGGCTAAGACAGGAGGATCATAGGTTCAAGGACGGCCTCAACAAGTAGTGAAACTCATAACCTAGTGAGACTCTCATCAACCTAGCAAGACCTTGTTTCCAAATAAAAATAAAATAGAGCTGGGGGTGTAACTCATAGGTAGAATGCCCCTGGTTTGAATCCTCAGTGCCACAAAAAAAAGGAACTTTTAAGTTCAGTACTGAGTTTTCACTGGTGAATAAAGTAGCCTGCTATCCCACAGGGGGCCATGGTGGTATTTTTGTCTCTGGGGACCTAGCCTCCTGCAACATCTGTACCAAATGAAGTCAAAACAAAAGTGAATAATACTTTTGTCTTTGCTATTCAACTCTGAGAGATGTGAAAATTGTAAATTTTGAGAAAATATGCCAAGTATCTGTAATAGAGCTTTTGGCTTCCTGTCATCTGACTCCCTTGCATTCCTATCAAAAGAAGCAATGTGCAGGGCATGGTGGCACAAGCTTGTAATCCCAATACTTGGGAGGCTGAAACAGGAAGATCCTGGTTCCCTGGTTCACGGCCAGCCTCAGCTATTTAGAGGCCCTCTGCAATTCAGTGAGACCTTTCAAAATAAAGAATAAAAATAGAACTAGGGAGCTGGCCTGGTGGCGCATGGTTGTAATCTCAGCATTCGGGAGGCTGAGACCAGAGGATCCGGGTTCGCGGCCAGCCTCAGCTACCTAGTGAGGCCCTTTGCAACTTAGTGAGACCCTGTTTCAAAATAAAGAATAGAAAATAGGGCTGGGGGTATAGCTCGGAGGTAGAATGCCCCTGAGTTCAATCCCCAGTACCGCAAAAAAAATAAAAAATAAAAACGAATGCAAAGGAATATAACTAAAACTCAGAAGATATGTAGATTAAAAAATACATAATTCAAAAGAATCCCAAAAAAAAGGAAAATAAGAAAAACAGCAAGATAAAAAAGAAATCAAATCATATAAATAGCATTAAATATTAATGAACTAAGAAGTCCATTTGAGAGCTTGTTTGGAGGTTCTAGCAGGGCAGCGCAGCTACTCGTATCCTTGACTGAAGACCAGTCCTCCTCTATTCGGGGAAGGTCGTCCTCTTCGACCAAGCACCCAGCTTCGGGAAGGACGCACATGGAGCGGTGAGGGAGGAAGGGGACACCCGCCTAGCCAGCCAGATCAGCTGAATCAACCCTGGCGATCAATGGGGTGACAGATGTCGCAGCCAGATCGCCCTCACATCCTAAGCATTCCATTTGAAAGGTGAGTATAAGAATAGGTTCAAGCAGGGCATGGTGCTGCATGCCTGTCATCCCAGTACTTGGGGAATCAGGAAGATCCCAGTTTCAAGGTTAGCCTCAACAAATTAACAAGACCCTAGACAACTTAGGGATACTGTTTCCAAAAAATAAAAAGGGCTAGGGGGGTTAATGCAGAGGTAGAACATCCCTGGGTTCAATCTCCAGTATGCAAAGGAAAAAAAGAAGAGGTTCAACCACAAATGCCTAAAGGTACTTCCGCATGTCTCTCCCCAATCCTCATGTATGGTTAGCTAGTTGCTAGCTAGGTTTGTTCCATACAATCAAACTTAAACCCCTAGGCTTGCCAGGGGATGAAAAATACAAATTTATTACAAGTCTGTCTACTTTGATATTTTACTTTTGGTATTGGGGATGGACCCAGGGGCATTTTACCTCTGAGCCATACCCCCGGGGCTATTTTTATTATTTTGTTTTGAAACATGGTCTTACTAAGTTGCTGAGAGTCTCCCTAGGTTGCTGAGGCTGTCTTTGAAGCTGTGGTCTTCCTGTTTCAGCCTCTCAAGCACTGGGATTACAATTGTGCACCACCATGCTGGCTGTTTTGATTTGGGGGGGGAGGTGGCATTAAACCCAGGGGCATTCTACCTCTGACCTACACCCCCAGCCCTATTTTAATTTTGAAACAGGGTCTTGCTAGGTTGATGAGCATTTCACTACTTGCTGAGACTGTCCTTGAACCTATGATCCTCCTTTCTCGGCCTCCCAAGTAGTAGAATCACAAGTGTGTGCCACTGCCACCTCACCAGGTTTGATATTTTAATAATACACTTCCTAGTACATTTTCATATGTAAATTAAGAATTCTAGTGCTTTAAACACTCAAAAAGTGCTTTTTACAATAACTTACTGTCAAAAAAGCCACCCAAAACATTTTAACATGTTATCACGTAATGTTGATATGCAACAAGTCTCTTAAATATTTTATGCTGCCTTAATTTTCTCTAATAAAGCATTGTGCTTTAACAAAAAATAATGCCTTAAAAATTTGTTTTAGTGGATAAAACTATCAGTAACAGTAATAATAAAAATGATAGACTATTTTTTTAAAAATCAAAATAAAAGCACTTATAATCATAATGAAAATAAATCCATTTTCTCATACTGGATTAAGTATTACTCTAGAGCCGGGCATGGTGGCGCACACTTTTAATCTGAGCATTTGGGAGGCTGAGATCGGAGGATCTGGGTTCGCAGCTAGCCTCAGCTACCTAGTGAGGCATTCCACAACTTACTGAGACACTGTTTCAAAATAAAGACGAAAAATAGGGCTGGAGATGTAATTCAGAGGTAGAATCCCCCGGGTTCAATCCTCAGTACCAAAAAAATTAAAAAAAAAAAAAAAAATAGGGCTGGGGATGTAGCTCGGAGGTAGAATGCCCCTGAGTTCAATCCCCAGTACCGCAAAAAAAAAAAAAAAAGTATTACTCTAGCATTGGATTTTACTGGGTTTTGTTGTTGTTGTTGTTCTGGTTTTGTTGTTGTTTTTTGTGGTACTAGGGTTTGAACCCAGGGGCATTCTATCTCTGAGCTACACCCCCAGTCCTATTTTAGTCTTTATTTTTGAAACAGGGTCTTACTAAGTTGCAGAGGGCCTCACTAAGTTACTGAGGCTGGCCACAAACCTTTGACCCTCCTGTCTCAGTCTCCCAAATACTGGGATTACAAACCTGTACCACCACATTTGGCTGAACTTTACTGTTTTTATTTAACTCCACAAAAGGAAACATCTCTCTGTGATATTATTCCTAAGATCTCATTAATAGTAATTGAATCAACTCTTTTTTTTTATTGCTGAATTTTCTCCAGATGGGATGAAATAACACAATAAGGAAATGTCTGGGTTCATATGATCCTAGAGTGCCTCCTCAACCTCTTAGGTGTCACAAGAGAAAAGGGAAGGCAGCCAAGGCAATGCTAGTTGCTCCTCCTCTGTATTGCTTATTACTATAAATATATACCAGTATCCATGCATTTTTCCTGTCGTTTCCCTATTATTGTTAAAAACTATGAAAGCATCTATTTTCATTCCTTTCTTTCCTAAATGAATACCTAAGTACTCATGTATGTTTATATTTTACTTTAAAACAAAGCAGTTTGAGACCTCCTAATGAATAGTAAGTGAAATTCTCAAAAATGGATGCAAAAAAAGTGTTCATGTTCATGACTTTCGTTTAAACAAATGGTGCTGGAACTATTGGATATCTGCTTGGCAAAGAAAAGAGAATTTCAAGACACCTTGCACTAAATATAAAACTTAATTCAAATTAGATCCCAGATATAAATGTCAAGTCTAGAACTATAAAACTTCTAGTAGAAAATTCTTGAGACCTTAGTTAGGCAAAGATGTCTACTTTATTAAAAAAAACCACTAGCAGGGCATAACAGTGCATGCTATAATCCTAGTAACTTGGGAGGCAGAGACAGGAGGCTCACAGGTTCAAGCAACGTAGAGCTGCTTAAGCTTCAGCAACCTAGACCCTGCTTCAAAAACAAAAAAATAAAGAGTTAAGAGTATAGCTCAGAAGTAGAGTGTACCTAGGTTCAATCCCCAATACTGCCCCCCCCCACACACACACACACAAAAAAAAACACCAAAAGGAGAAAAGACCATCCAAAGACTGAGGAAAAAATTTTTTTAAATCATGATTTAAAAAAAACTTGTATCATGAATATGTATATGTATTCTTTACACATGCATAAAACTCTCAAAAGCAAATTAGCCCAACTTTGGGAAAAAAAGGCAAAATATTTGAACTGATAACCACCAAGGAAAATATATAGACAGCAAAGACGCACATAAAAAGCTGCTCCATATCATCAGTCATTATAGAATTACAAATTAAAACTACAATGAAATAACTACCACTAAAATGGGCCAGGAGCATTCGTACATGTCTATAATCCCATACTTGGAAGGCTAGGACAGAAGGATTGCAAGTTCAAGGCCAGATTCAACAACTTAAGGAGACCCTATTTAAAAATAAATAAATAAAACAGTGCTAGGGGTGTAGCTCAGATGTAGAATCCTCCCCTGACCCGCTCTGGCTAAATCCGTAGTACCACCAAAAAGAAATATATATATATTATATATATTTCTCAAAAAGAAATTTCTTAAAAAGAAAAATATCCAAGACCATATGATCCAGCCATTCCCCTTCTCAGTATTTACTCAAAAGAAATGAAAGCATATAACCATGCAAAGACACAAATGTTCATATCAGTTTTATTTTTATAAGTCAAAATCTAGAAATAACCCAATGTACATTAACAAGTAAATAAATAAACTTTAGTATATACACACAATGGAATATTACCTGGCAATAAAAAGGAATGAACTACTCACACACAACATAGATGACTCTAAAAATAATTACACTGATTGAAAGAAATCAGGCCAAGAAAAAAAAAAAAAAAGTATATTCTATATGACTTCTACACAAAACTCAAAAAAATACAAAACATTTTATAGTGACAGAAAATGGGTCAGTAGTTGTCTCTGGTGGGCAACAGGTATGTTCATTATATTACTTGTGGTAATAGTTTCACAGGTGTTAAGATACATCAAAAGTTATCAAGTTATACACTTTCTGTGTCAACTATATTTCAATAAAGCTATTAAAAACAGATTAAAATTTATTAAAAACAAAGTAAATTTTCTGTGTTCTTTGGAATTTTTTTTTTTTTTTTTTTTTTTTTGCAGTACTGGGGATTGAACTCAGGGGCATTCTACCTTCGAGCTACACCCCCAGCCCTATTTTTTATTCTTTATTTTGAAACAGGGTCTCACTAAGTTGCAGAGTGCCTCAATAGGTAGCTGAGGCTGGCTGCGAACCCGGATCCTCTGGTCTCAGCCTCCCGAATGCTGGGATTACAAGCGTGCGCCACCATGCCCGGCTCAGCGGAAGATTTTTTAAGAAAAGATAAAAGCCATGAAATACCAGTACATGCTTAAAAAGCAAACTGAAAAATTATAATTGGGTCTGATGAATCCTGATGTTATATCAATGCTTAGAATACATCAGATATAAGTCAAATGCACACACATTGATCATTTTATAATTGTTTTTAAACTAACTTAATTACCCTTGGAAGATGCTAGAGAATCTTATGTTACAGAGAACCAACTCATTTTTAGAACATTCATATATAAAGAGAAAGAATTAAGCATTTTTTTTTTTTTTTTACGGTACTAGGGATTGAACTCGAGCATTGTACCTCCAAGCTATACCCAGCCCTGGGTATAGCTTGGGTGCCCCCCAGCCCTTTTTTTTTTTTTTTTTTTGCGGTACTGGGGGTTGAACTCAGGGGCATTCTACCTCCGAGCTATACCCCCAGCCCTATTTTTTATTCTTTTATTTTGAAACCGAGTCTCACTAAGTTGCGGAGTGCCTCACTAGGTAGCTGTAGGTAGCTGAGGCTGGCCGCAAA
Source organism: Graphiurus murinus (assembly GCA_004027655.1). NCBI lineage: Eukaryota > Metazoa > Chordata > Mammalia > Rodentia > Gliridae > Graphiurus > Graphiurus murinus. The sequence continues at coordinate 37,904 of PVLC010015012.1, forward strand.
CCTGGATCCTCTGGTCTCAGCCTCCCGAATGCTGGGATTACAAGCGTGCGCCACCATGCCCGGCCAGCCCTTTT